>VDFB02118840.1:0-19072 GCA_007258455.2 Sequoia sempervirens
TTCTAAATTCCATTCACAATTAAATATTCCAAATATTTAATTAATTCCTCTAAAGTCTATTCACAATTAAATATTCCAAATATTTAATTAAATCCTCTAAAGTCTATTTGCAATTAAATATTCTAAATATTTAATTAAATCTTCTATAGTCCTTAAATCAAAAATCAAACTCACATGAAATTAAATAAATTTATTTATTTAATATTGGATTATCTTCAACAACCGTGAAACAAACTTCCAAAATAGAAAATTAATTTCTCTATTCCTGTGCAAGCTTGTTCCCGTGGGTTGAAGACAAGGCTCCATTCTTCTCTCCAACCTCCCAACATTCTCCATCTTCCTCTCAACCTCTCCATCTCTCGCCATTCAAATCTACCAGACAATCTCACAGCCATTGATCTTTGCCAGCCAGGCTCCTGCCTGTAAAAAGCTATAAAAAGGACTGTTGGGTCTTTGAAATCACAGAGAAGCTTTCATACAGGAAAACTATAGTCAAATAGCTTTCAAGCATCCATAGCATAGTCTTTTAGCATTCATAGATTGTAGAATCATTCCATATCATGGCCAATCATCCTCATAGTTTAGTTTTAGAAGCATCCATAATCCACAGCCCCTGTGCATAATCTACAACCCCTGTGCATATCCGTATCAGCATTTTCACTCCACCAGCATATAGCATTAGAGAAGCACTTTCCTTTTTGCACACTCGTTTTGCAAGTTTCCATTCTGAGAAGCTTTGCTTACACAATCTGAGAGCAACAGCTTCAAACAAATCCCTGGAGATAGAGAAAAATGGAACGGTTCTAAAGAAGCTTTGTTTTCTTTGATTTTAATTTATCTTGCTTTCTTTGGTTTAATGTTTCATTTTGTGTGATTTGTTTATCTTATTTTGATACACATATTTCTATCACACATATACAAATAGGAAAACTAGGTGGTTGATGCAATGGCCAATCTTGGTATAAATATGAGTTTGTATTATTGTTGGAGAGTTTTTGGGAACCTTCTTGATCCATTTCCCCTTGTCCTTCACAAGGGCTTAATACATATGAAAAAAATCTCCTAATGAGATTAGGGATTAGTTGGACTAACTTGTATGAACTCGATGTGCTCACAAATTATATGATCAAGAAGGGATATAAACCCATTTCTACATCATATTCCACAAAAAAATTATAATGATGACATGTGGTTTGACAAAATAGTTGATATGATAACAATACAACATGATCGAAAGGATGACTAGGTGATGTGGAATTCAAATTATAATTCTCTTGTGGTGTTATGTGGTAATACTTAACAATTAAGTACCAATATTCATTTGAGTATGAGGAGGCCAAAGAATGATTACCAAAATCACACACTTGAGGTGTGAGATTTTGAAGATATCACGAGTATCTATAATGCTAGGTGAACTTTTTGGATTTGGACACATTATAGTTGGGAGTGGAAATGTTATATTTTAGGTGTCATTGGGAAGTTTTCAATAGCTAAACTATATTGTTGCAATATTGGTATGCCTTATTTCATTCCAAAATTGTCTAGTTTAGATCAACTATGGGGGTGACAAAGTCCACATGAAGCTAGGGTAATATGAGGAAGTATAAAATGAGGATTGTCTGGTATATCTATAGAGAAGGAGGTATTGTGTCATATTTAGAATGTTTGAACAAACATTATAAAAATATCTCTATCTAATTTGTTGAATCTTGGAATTGGAGACATGTCCAATTGGGAGGAGTGAGGTTTAAATTCAATGAAGATGTCATTAGTAAAGCCATGTGTATTGATTTCCAAGGGGAAAAAAATGGTGTCAAAGCAAGGTCTTGGATATAGAGAGGATGGAAAAATTCTTCAAAGAAGGGGGATATCATGTCAAGTTCCATAGTGGGTTTAATTTTGAAAAGCTTTTGAGGCCCTAGGATCAAGTACGTTGGGTCCTCATAAAATATTTAACCCATGAAGGTTGTTTCAAATGCTACTATCATTATCACTTTATTTAGTTGAACCAACTTTGTCACAAAATTTTGATGAGCTTCCCATTCTTTTTACTTTCTTCTTTGGAGAATTTCATTAAGGAAGCCAAGGTTTTGCACTAAAAAAACTTGAATAAGCTTGTCATTTCTCTATATTGGGGTCTCATATTGTGCCTCTATTATTTCCACCTTCCTTTGTGTTCGACCAACCCATTAAAGTTTTCATTCTTTATACCACCCCTCCTTGCAACCTTGTGGATAAGGGTAATAATACCCTCACTTTGGTTGGTTCCTCTTCTTTGCACCTTATATGTAAAGTGGTGGTGACTGGTAGTCAACAAAATATTGTTGAGAATAAACCCCCAGAGAAAACCAAGGACAAAATGGAGATGCAAGGTACTAGTTGGACTAAGGTCAAAACAATTGTATAGGCTACGCCATCCTTGAAGTAGGTTAAATCTTCCCCCAATATTCCTAAGAGTAAATCCAAGACCCAAGAAGAGGTGGTGTCTAGGTTGTGCTCTTTGAAACATAGTTCCCCTAATAAACAGGGTACCCACAAGGGGCTTGCGAAGATAATCTAGAAGACAAAAACAAAAGTAAAGGTAAAAAAGCTAAAGGTTGCCATGATCTTGACGGTGAAATTTTGAAAGAGGGAATGAGCCAATTTGTAGGTATGGCCCTATTTATCCCTAAGGAAAATGATCCCCCAAATGGATGATTAGGAGGATATGAGGACCACTCAGAAGCGGGATAAGAAAGGTCTAAGTACTAGAAGATCTACTGGGTTGGTTAGGGTACAACATCCCAACCTTAAAGATATTGAAATCTTTATTGATTCTCAATAAATGGAGGGTAATATTGAAGATGATGGAAAGAATGGTGAAAAATCTCTTGAGCCTTCTCCCCTGTTGTATGAAGGTAATTTTTTTTTTTAATGAGATGAATGTCCTAGATACCAAATTTGAGTTTGGGGATTCCCCCAAGGCCCCTACTAGTAACCAATGACAATGTGAGATCTATGTCTAGACTATGAAAGAGGTGGATTCTATGAAGACCATGTTACGGTTTAGCACTAAAATCATGCACAAATCTGCTACCACACTTTCTCTCCTATAGGATTTGAAGCTAAAGAAGCATGGGATTATTGCGACCAATTGATATGGATAATTATGATGAAATGTACAATTTCCTTACTGAGGATTGGGGAAATATGTTCCTTTAGGTTTGTTTTGTTTTGTGTCAGTTGCTTGGCTAGTTATTTTTTATTAAGTTGTTTTTTGGACTATTTAAGCACTTTAATGTGATGTTTCTAGCCAATCTTGGGTTTGTTTTTATTTGCCCTGGAAGTTTCTTTTGTATAGAGTTCAGAACCCTTTATTCATGCTTACTTAAAAATTGTAATACTTAGAATATCAATATCAAATGTTCCTATTATTTATTTCCATTATCATTATTCTACTTTTATAATATTATAGAATCATATTCAAGAACTATGTTAATATTTTTTTATATAACAACAATAACATAATAGAATACTATTATAGTATTCTTAATTTTGTAATATTTTCCTTGATGATTTTGTCATTATTACAATATTATAATTCTAATTATTTAATATAGTGTTCTAATATTGTACTACTTAATTAATACCATCACTTAGAATGCTAATAATACTAATTTTAATTTATCATAATAATAAAATAATTATTTTATTACGCCGAAGGCGTGTCCTATTTGAGAATAGCCAGCTGATTTTATCCATCCATGGTGCACACTGCTCGAGAGGGGATGCAAAATGGTTCAAACATCTATAGCCGTCGATCAACTTTTGTCGTTTTAATCATTTCGCAACTTTTATTCCCTTATTTTTGCAAACGCAATGGTTAAAGCTGGTTAAAAACAATGAATGCTTCATTATGGATCATTTCTACATATTATATAATTTTGTGTAAAGGTGTGTTCCTTCTTTATACAATTTATTTATTAACTTACACACATTCTAACACAAATATTTTTTATCTTACATATATACACATAACTAGATATATTTGCCTTATCTACTAGCATATATATATATATTTAATAATATATATAAAATACGCAGAGAGATATCCTTCTCAAGGCATCTATTTTTTAAATCAATTTCTCACATAAAAGTGCAATAGGCACCTCGACGTATTTTATATATTATTAAATATATATATGCTAGTAGTAGTGGCACCCAACATATAATATCTTAAATAAATTATTTATATATTTATATATTTTATATTAAATTATTATAATAATTAATATATATATGATAGTATAATATTTGTAATTCAATTTTTAAAAATAATATATATAAATTAATATTTAAATATTAAGTTAAAATATATAAATATATTTTTAGCATATTTTTAATATTATAAAAAAAAATATTATATCATCAATATTTAGTTAGGAATATTTAAAAAATATTTAGTTAGGAGAGTTATCATTATCAAGGCACAACATGTAAGAGATTAATATAAATATAATAGTAAATTATATTTTGATATAATATTTAAGAAATATTATAAAATATTAATTTGAATCTAATTGAATTAGAATTATGGTTAGAACTTAATTGGAATCCTAACCCTAATTTAATGCTAATCTTAACCCTAATTAAACCCTAATCATAAGTGAACCCTTACCTAACCGTAACTTTATTTAAATTCTAACCTCAATCCTAACCCCAATCTCAACCCTAACCGTAATCCCAAAACTTTATCATAAAACCCTAACCTTTATTCTACATATATACACACAACTAGATATATTTGCCTTATCTATATATTAATCACATCTATTTGTATGCATATCCCTATGTACTTGTTAACCATCTTAATATGGTTGCTTATATAACTTGGATCACTTGTGGAATTACACACTTGATCATCTTATATTCAAACTCAAGTTCAACCCCCCATAATAAAACAAGTTGGATATGTATAGTTTAGATAGTTGCTTAGTTTCCACCTATTCATTTTCTACCAAGGGGAAATTAAATGCAAATTTGTATGATTGTCATGTCCTTGTATTTAAAGGCATCAAGTGCATTCATTTATAACGTTCATCATCACAACATCACATCTTACGAGTATTAATTGCATATCACTCACATTTAAAGAAATAAACATTTTAATTGATGTAATAAAATGAATTTATATATATGATCGCCCTAAGAGCATATGCATGATTGAATAAATATATCTTTAATCGTTTACACACATTTCTATGGGATGCCTTAGGAGAACTTGTTCCCTAATGACACAATAAAAACACTTCCAAAATATTTCTAAATATTGCCAGTCCCATATAATAGAAAATATAGAAAAATAAAAAACAAATTAAGTGAAATAGAAAGTAGTTGTACAAGCTATTCTAAAGATCATTTCCACAAATATGAGATATTTAAATGTGAGCATAGATTAAACTTAGATCTATATACTTACTCTTCACAATGCAAATAAAATTTTGTAATTTTGAGGTGAATTATATATTCTCCTTATCCATTCTTGATCCTAAGATATCATAGATTTAGAATCTTGACACAAACTACTCATTCTTTAATCACATAACTAAGTATGATTAATTGTTACATTTACTTTTTCATATATTAACATTTATTGTTTCAAAATAAAGGATAAGTGCACATAATGAGGGACAAAAAAGTAGCCATTTAAGTGTAATTTTGAAGATAAAATTTGCATGCTTTGTTAAACATGAATGAACCATAATGACTTGACATTCACCAAGCCATAATGCATGCTTGTTATAATGAAGTTAAAGTTTTTAAAAATATTTTAAATAATGTGTGGAAATTATTCACACTATAATTTAAATTTGTAAAAACCCTACCCATTAAGGTTAGATTTCAAAGTATAAGAGTTGCTTTTCCATTTTAACTTCCAAATTTGCATTTTCAACATAAAATAACATATTCAAATTTCATTTTTATCAACTTTATGTATGTTACAACAAAATATAATAATAATGTAACATAATCTAAATTGATATATTAATAATAATAATAATAATAAAAAAACATCTGAGCAGAGAAACCCATACATTTGTTGTTCATAAACAACCAACCCTAGACCCCAACCTCGTGAGATAGCTAAAATGACTAAGCCCATACCATGTGATGTGAAATCATTTATTTATTTTTGTTGAGGATCTTAGCAACATTGTGTGATTTGAAAGTGCTGAAGAAGACCGCTTCCTTTTCACTTCTGTCCACTCTAGTTCTGAATTTGGAGTGCCATTAGGGGCTATGAGGAGAGGGCCTTGACCCCATCCATGCAGGAGGCACCTGAAGGAGTTCCAATAGACATGATCAACCACCTCCAATGTGAGATCATTCACTGATGAGGTTGAGGGGAAGAAAAATTAAAATATTAATACAATACTATTTTTTTTTGTCGATCGGTAAGCAAGATGATTGTATTGATATTCAGAAAAGGAAATACATCGTTCAAGCCCAAATTGGGCATCCACCATGACTTCAACAAAGACAAACTAGACCTAAACGCCAACCAAAATTTGCAGACTGGGTGGACGCAGCCACCATTGACCATCATTTTCACCAAAAAACTTTACCCACCTGACACTTACAAAACCAAATACCTAGAGTACCGTTCATACCACCAAACCCCAAAAACTTGAAAACCCATGGACCATCAAAAAAACCGCAACCATGCCCCTATCACCAAACATTTTGTTGTGCAAAAACACAAAATTCCCTCTTCCAGGCCGAGTCTTCTACAAGCACCAGACGAATTTAAAAAAAAAAAAACTCTGCTCCTGCTACGACCAGACGTCTGTACTTAGTGAGAGCCAAGCCATTAACATCCAATATGAAGGGAAAATAGCTTACCAAGGCGTCTGGATCATCCAGGAGATGCAGGTCCTGTAGGCGTGGAATACCTTTACCAAGATGAGCCGCAGCCAATTCTCTGTCCATGCCAACCAACATGTCTTTGTGAAAGAGGCCCTGCATGATCACTCGCGCGTCCAATTTTGAAACCCCAACATCAAGCAGACCAACCAGCACCCAGGAGGAAATATCTGAATCCAAACGATACCCTTCGACATCCTCCATGAACGCTTTCCCAGCCAAACATTTGATGGATGTGAATGCCAAGTAATCTGGGTGGCGGATAATGTAGTGCAATCGAAGAGAGAAAATCAGACTTTCAAAGATGATTTACTTTTTGGAGCTTTTCAACTGCACTGGCGTCACCATCCCTCCCATTTCTAGTTCCTTTGCAGAAACCAAAAGAATAAACCTGCTCATCGCACACACAAAGCACATAAACCAAACCACCGAATGCTATGAGAATGAAACAACGCCACCCAACAAAATTAAAGGCCTAGGCAAACGTGCTTGGCCACCATCCTTTGCAACCTGTTGATTGTCCTTGAAAGGACGTAGTAAGTCACGAGGTGCCGACGGAGAATGATGGATTTAACTCCATCTAGAGAGTTCTTAGGACGTGCAGCTAGCTCATCCCTTTGCCAACTCACTCAACGATCTAACGTCTGCCACCCGGCCACACCACATCGGCAAACATAGGATGGGGTGGCGTCGTCCCTAGCGCCCACTAAAAATTTGAGGGTAAGCAATCTCAATTGTTGACACGGTAGAGAGAGACCCCATGAGGTTGAACCTTGGTTGTTGGCACTACAGGCAAGAAGCCCCACCATTTCACCACAAGTTCTCCCCCATACAATACTATTATTATATAATAGTAATAAAAATATAATACGGATAATCAAAAAATAATAATAATATAATATATAAACAAAAACATTTTTTAAATGACCTACCAATTGACCTCCAAAAAAATGAATTTATTTCTTAATTGACTTTCCACGACTCTTCAAGGTACCCATTGCACGAGGGTGCTAGTTATATAATAATACACCAATTTAATAATATTTAAATATTCATAATTTTGTTAAAATATGTTCAATTATCTTGCCATGCCATGCACATAATTTTCTATTTTTGATCATTTAATATAATTATTTAATAATTATATTTTTTTTATAATTAGCCAGTAGGCTATATTAAATTGTTGCTGCTGTTCTTTTGCTGTCCTGTAGCAGCCTTGCTGCTGTTTGGATTTGTTTTAGTGCTCTTTTGCTTCAGCTGAGTTACTGTTCTCTCATGTAATTTTTTTTTTCCAATTAAAAAAAAAAATATTATCATTGCCCAGTATTTTTCACGCCTGAAGAAAATCCCGAGCAGTTGAAGCATTTAATATTTTCGTTTAAAATTTTCGGTGAATGATAGGGGTGAACGTCTTGCCTCGTTTCAAGAAATCTCTGCTGAGGCATCTCAGTATTTTGCTACTTTATTTAGGGAGGATTCACAAGGGGGCTCTGTTGAGGAAGCACAGTTCTTTCTTGTATTCCTCAGTTGGTCTCCAGGGAGGCGAATGAGTATTTGATGAAAGATATCTCTCTTGATGAGCTGGAGGGGATTGTGTTTCAGATGAAGAAGGGTAAAGCTCCTGGTCCCGATGGTTTCCCGATTGAATTTTTTCAGGAATTCTGGGATATCATAAAGTTGGATCTTCTGGCTGTTGTCCTTGAGTCCCAAAGGAATAAACAGATGCTTCGTGCTCTGAACTCCACCTTCCTTGCTCTCATACCCAAGTGTGAAGGGGCTGATAGGTTATCTCAGTTCCGGCCTATCTCTCTTTGCATGTGGCTTATAAAATCATCTCAAAGTTATTGGCTGAAGACTGAAGAAGTGGCTTAAAGTGTTGATTTCGGAGGAACAGAGTGGATTTGTGGCAGGTCGGCAGATTCTTGATGGGGTTGTCATTGCTACGGAGACCATCCACTCCATGGACAACTCCCATGAGAAGGCTATGTTCATTAAGCTGGATATGGCTAAGGCTTATGACAGGGTTAGATGGTCTTTTTTGCAGAAGATCCTTGTTGCTTTTGGTTTTGGTGAGGAGTGGATCCAATGGGTCATGAGCTGTGTCACGTCTGTTTCCTTCTCAGTTTTGATAAATGGAGATCATTCTGAACTTTTTGGTGCCTCTAGGGGTTTGCGCCAAGGGGATCCTCTTTCTCCATATCTTTTTCTGCTTCTTGTGGAAGGCCTTGGTCATTTGTTGAAAAGAAGGGTGGAGCTTGGCATCATTCAAGGTTGGCGATGGGGTGGAGACTTGCCTCCGCAATCTCATTTGCAGTTTGTTGATGATACTGCCCTGATGGGGATGGCTACTGTTAGGGAAGCTACTAACTTGAGGCAGGTGTTGGACATATATCTTGTTGCTTCAGGACAATTGATTAATGAGGAGAAGTCTTCCATATTCTTCTTCAACACGCCGAGCCCCATACAGAGAAGAATTGCTAATATCTTAAGGTTTCAGATAGGGGTTCTCCCTTTGACTTATCTGGGTTTCCCAATTTCTGTTCGCCATCTTCCCAAGGGTTCTTGGCAGAATATTATTGATAAGCTCCGTGCAAAAGTTAATCATTGGACCCACAGATGGTTGTCTTTTGCGGGCGGGTTCAGCTTCTCAAGTCGGTGGTGCAGGCTCTCCCTACCTACAGATGTATGCTTCAGGTGGCTCCAATGGGTTTTCTGAGGGAGTTGGATTCTCTTGAAAGGCAGTTCTTATGGGCGGGAAGTTTGGCTTCTTCCAAGTGGAGCCTGGTTAGGTGGGATGTTGTGTGCAGCCCAAAGCAATTTGGTGGTCTTGGTCTTCGACAGTCTGCGTTATCTGGAGTGGCTGTGGCTGCTAAGCTATTTTGGAGATGGTGTGTGGAACAGGATCAGCCGTGGGCCAGGATATTATCTCATAAGTATTTCCCGGGGATTCCACGGCAGGATCTTCCTCGTTACCCTCTTGAGGGGAAAGGTTCAGTGATTTGGAATACTCTTCAGAAGGGTGCAAAGCTTATTAAGGAAGGTTTATTTTGGATCTGTAGACGTGGAACTGAAGCTCTCTTCTGGTCGGATTCTTGGGATGGATTCCCTCCACTTACTTCTCAGTTCCCCAATCTACTTCCTTTGTGCCAAAGATTTCTCGAGGCTGGCTGGGCTAGGGTGAGTGACTTCAAGTCTGTTGCTTCTTTTGGTCAGTTGGAGGTAGCTCATTGGAAGGATCCCACAGAGTGGCCAGATTTGGGACTTGCGGAAGAAAGTGCTGAGCTTCACAAGATTCTTCATAGTAGGAGTTGTAGTTCTCTTCTGGAAGAAGATATTCTTGCTTGGACCCATAATCCTAAGGGGGTTTACTCTGTTGCTTCTGGTTATCAGGTGTTATTGGCTCAGAAGCTAACTGGGGCAGAGGTTCATTGGTGGAAAAGGGTGTGGAATAAACTCTCGTGGCCTAAATGCAACTGCTTTGTTTGGACTTTGGCTTGGAATAGGTGCTTGACCTGGGATAACATTCGTAAACGGGGATTCAAGGACCTTCAATTTGTGTTTTGTGTGGGGGAGCGGAAGAGGATTCTTCTCATTTGTTCTTTCGGTGCCCCTTTGTTGTGCAGCTTTGGCATTGGTGGTGGGAGGTGTGGAAGCTTCCCTGTATTCATGCGTGCTCTTTGGTTGAATTCTGGGATAGTATGGGAAGACCTCCTTCTATGGCTTCCTTTTTGCAGGAAGTTTGGTTCGTGGGCCCTACCTTTCTGCTTTGGCAGATTTGGTTGGAGCGGAACCGCAGAATTTTTCGTGATCAGAAGTTGGTGGGTCGGCAAGTTTGGATGCGTATGCTTGGAATGGTGCAGGAGTCTGTTTTAGCTAAATGTGATGTGGTTTTCCCCTTGGAGAGAGGTGATGCTGAGTTGGTGGCCAGACTAGGTCTTCAAGAAATTCATTCATCTTTTGTCAGTTCTAGGAACTGTAGGCATGGGAAAAAGAGGGTCCAACGGGTTGGAAGGTGGTTACCTCCTCCCAATGGATTTTTAAAGATCAATACTGATGGTTCTTCTAGGGGAAATCCTGGGCCTGCTGGAATTGGTGGGGTTGGCAGGGACTCAGCTGGTTCGGTGATTTTTCTATTCTCTATACATGAGGGGGTGAAGACTGTTAACTTCATGGAGGGTCTAGCAATTCTTCATGCTATGGAGAGGGCCCTTGCTTTGGGATGGAGAAAGGTTATATGTGAAGCTGATTCACAGATTTTGATTAATCTCTTGAATGAGCGAAAGATATCTGATATAAATTGGCAGTTGGCTTCGGTGGTTCAACGGATTCTTCAAGTTAGTTCTCGGATGGAGGAGGCATCCTTTGTTCACATCCCAAGGGAGTGGAATCGCGCTGCTGACTTGCTTGGCCAAATGGGCCTCTGAGCAAGATAGTGGTTGGAAGGTTGAGGATTGGGATCAAGTTAACCCTGAGCTGCATCTGGATTTAGACCGGTTCTTGGAAGAGGATAGGAGGATACATGGGGATAGTTGATTTTGTTTTATGTTGTGGGGTTTTCGCCTTGTTTTCTGGGACTGGGTCCCGTGGTTATTATTGTAATGCTCTTTTCTGATTTCTAATAAAGTTTTTACCCCTTTGTTTAAAAAATATTTTCGTTTAAAAGAATGCAAGCATCTCGTCAGATCTCCGAATCTAACCTACGTAGTCCTGAATCCCCCTATATTTTTAGATCCCACTTTTCGTTTACTGTGAATAAATTGAAGCAGCAGCTGTAGGCACATTGGTTTCGGTTCACCTCATTTAAAAAATATTTCTGCTGTTGTATGGTTTCGTAAAGTTTTCCTGCAAACTTTTCCCATTATTTTCATAGGCATCGTTGAGAGCACGACACAATTTGTGGCGAATCTTGATGTAAGTCACTGTGAGTTCTATTATAGTATAGGAAGAATGGGAGAAGATTCGCCATCATACTTCGCTTCATATTGGAGTTCGTACAAAGCATACTGGAACGAGAGACTCAAGAATCTCGACAAATACAAGAAAATTTACGCCAGAGACAAACCTCTTCCCAAATGGACCGAAGCTGACGTGGATGAGTTTGTCCAATCGAACCCTGTCTATGGCCCTCAGGTGGTTTAACTCGTTAGGGTTTAATTTCTTTCTGGTTATATTTTTTGTGCATGGCTTAGGGTTTTTTTCTTTTTCTTTTGTGTTGTTGTTTTGGTGTTAACAGCTGCAGCTGACAAGACAAGCTGCGAAAATATCTGCTGCTGGGAGTTTCGTTGGGGCGGTCTCGACTGCTGGGGTTGCAATGAAGTATTCCAAAAACGGAATAGGTATGTTAGATTGCTTTAGTTAAATGAACCCAATCTACCCAATTAAACTTTGTTTGCCCTTGAATGTATCTGTTATTCATTGATATCACATTCTTGTGAATGCTCTCCTTGGGTTTTGCTACTACAATTTTGAGAATTGTAAATCTAGGTATACTTCAATGTGCCCCATTATACTTGCATCACCCTTGGTACTCATATTTGTTGCATTATAATCTTGCCATATGTTTGCTAATTTAGCATGGTAGGAGGGATTTGAACTTAGGTTACGCTTTTACTCATAGTTGAAAAACTCGCCAATTGCAAAAACTCACCAAGCCCGGAAAATACGGTACGGAAAAAAAAACTCGGCAACTTAAAAAATTGCTTAAACTTCATTAAAATCACATTTTTTTTGCAAAATTCAAAGATAAGATGCATCCAATGAGTCAATAAAATGAGTACATAGAAGAAACAAGTTGAGTCTAGTTATATTTGATTGATTTGAAAGAAAATTAGATACAAAATCGCATCCCCATGTGAAATGCTCAATACGCTGATACTGATAGTCTGAAACAAAATGAAAATAGCAAATAGTTTTTGTAAAATTGAAAGTAAATACAACATTAATATATTTCAGCTTTTACAAATTCACATCTTCCTCTTCCTATGTCTAGTACTTCTCACTACGGGAGAGGGTGTAGTCGTAGGCATTTGCTGTGGCTGCTCAACCTCCATCCTAGATGTAGAGGCTACTGCTGGTGGCTCTGGCACTGCCAATGACTCCTCCTCAGGATCATCCTCAATGCCATCCAATGAGAATGCAAATCCACCCCCCTCCTCCATTGCCTGTCGCTCAAAGTCATAGATCTCATCCTCGGAAAACAATGAAGGTTGCTCATCTCGCCCTATCCAATCATTGTATGGATCTATCTCACCAAATCAATTGGATCATTTGATATTTCTTTAACCTGTTTTTTGCGCAGCCAAAGATTATATTGTACATATATAAGGTCATTTAGGTGTTTTTGAGCTAGTTTGTTCCTTTTCTTTGTGTGGATGGCCTCAAACAATCTCCAATTGTGCTCACAATTGGGCGAACTACAAGGCTGTGATAAGACACGGAGGGCAAATTGTTGGAGATGTGGGGTATTTCCACCCCAATTTGACCACCAAACATCTACAAAAAACAAATTAAGAGTTACAAGAGATCTTAGAAACTTAGAAAAGAAAGTCAAAACTCAAAAGCTGAAAACATATTTTATCAAATTATCAATATTTGTAACTTGTAAATTTCAAATTTTATACCTGGTGGCTGATTGTGTATTGCTCTCTTTGCTAGCTCTAAAAAGAAGAGTGCACCCCTTTTTTCTCTATAACTTTGGATTTCATTAACAATGAGGTCTCCCGCGTCAAGGTCAGGTGACATCCTTTGAATGCACTTCATGAGGCCCTCCATAACCTCTCCAGTAGGATCTGAGTAGGTGCTTGAATGGAAGAAATGAGGGTTCAAGAAGTACCCTGCTGCATGGAGGGGTTGGTGGAGTTGATGGTTCCACCTCCTGTCAATAATCTCCCAAATGGGATCAAATTTGAGGCTGCCCCCTTTATAATAATTTCTTATAGCCTCCTTGGCCCTATCCATGGCCTCATAAAGATATCCCATTGGGATTTTATCCCCATCCACCAAGCGGAGCACTCTAACCAAGGGCTCCGACACCTACAAATTACAATATAAAAATGCAAAAAGATTAGAGTTTCAAATTTACAATGAAAGACATTAAAAAATTTATTCAATTTGAATTCAAATTCAAAGTTTTGAAATTGAAGTTACCTTCACAATCTCTGCTGCCCTTTGTGCAAATTGGGTATCAAACACAATTTTTGACACCTTATCTCCTTCCGGCTTCTTCGAATAGGTTGAGTCCATCCATGGTTGACTCACAAACATTTGTTTTAAAGAAGTCAAAGAACTAAGAATGCTTTGCAACGTTAAGAAAATCGTTGCAAACCTTGTGACACCTGGCCTCACCAATTCTTTCCCATGGGTGTGCTCCCTCATCAAGCGAAGAACCCAAGGGTGATTGTAAATGTATTTAGTGATCCTCCTCGCGTCCTCTACAATTGGTGTGACCTAATCTAGTTTTCCTATGTCCTCCAAAAGAAGGTCAAGGACATGGGCTGCACATGGTGTCCAAAAAATTGAGGGGTGTCTATCTTGGAGGAGTCTTCCTGCTGCCACATATGCTACTGCATTATCAGTTATGATTTGCACAACATTTGCAATCCCCACCTCCATGCAAACTTCCTCCAACATCTTAGCCAAATTTTCTGCACTTTTTACAATGTGGGAGGCATCAATTGATTTTAAGAACACCACCTCTTCTTTGCATGCAACCAAGAAATTAATGATGGTACGGTTTTTTCCATCCGTCCACCCATCAGAAAGAATAGAGCAGCCATATTTTTGCCATTTTTCTTTTTGCTCCTCTACTGCTGCCCTTGCCCTTTCAGTTGCATTAGCAAGCAACCTACAAGTACAAAGTGAAATTAAGTACACAATTTTAATTTGTAAACAAAAAAAATAGCTTAAATTCATCATAAATTAAACTTAAAAAACATAAATTAAAGAACATAAACTAACCTCCCACTCAAGTCCGTGCGAGAAGGCGCCTTGTAGCCTTTTCCTGCAACTGTCAATGCGGTGACCAAATTCTGCCAGTAAGGAGAACTCGCCACATTGAAAGGGATATTGTTAAAATACCAAAAATCTGCACAAGCAATGTCTGCTTGCTCATGCACCTCCCTATTCCATCCAGTCGCCTCTAAGGAAGGTTGTGCACCAGGTGTGTTTCTAGGCACAAAATAACTATCCAACCGTGTAGGTCCTGCAGTTGCCCCTGCCCCTGGTGCTCTACTAGAGGAAGATGAAGGGATGGAGGTCGAGGTGCTAACGGATTGCCTTGACCTTCGCACACGTGGGCCACGAAGAGAACCCACTATCTCCTGAGTAACATCATAATCATCATCCGACTCAATTGGAGCACCTTGAGAAGAGGCAATGGTTGCTTGCATTGCTACTCTTGCCTTCTCTCTTTGCACTTTTTTTTCTTCTGCAGCTGAAAGTATGGCATTCATATGTCTTTTTATTTCTTCTGTGGTTTCAGGACATTCCTTAGCATCACGTTGAGGGATGCCTGCAAGGTGGTACTTGAGGCGATTGATGCCTCCACGATATATTTTTTTACATGGAATGCAATATACTGTGCCAGGTATGGGTCCTAGATAAGCATACTTCCAGGCAGGATCTCTAGCTCCTGGAGGACGTTTGCCTACAAATCCTGCAGGCACGGATGGGACAGAGCCTGAGGCAGAAGCGGGTTCAGAAGCCATTATCAATTAATTATTAACCTACACAAAGTGAAAGTCAAAGCACAACTTGTTAGTTTTTGATAGAAAATTTAAAAACAAGCTAAATTAGATTAAATCAAAAGAGATTACTTTAAGTTTAAATTACTAAAAATCTATCACTAGATTCTAAACATTTTCATAACAAAAAAATTGGATTTAAAAAAAAAAATAATAACTAGGGTTTCAAAAAAATGTGAAAAAATGTAAAAATCTGAAAATTACTTCAAACTAGTAAAAAATTAAGCTAATCTAAAAGATTGTAAGCATGTTATTCAACAAAAAAGAGGATTCAAAACAAAAAAAATAACTAGGGTTTTAAGAAAATTTAATAAAAATGAAAAAAATCAGCAAAATATATAAAAAAACCAGAAAAATTCATAAAAAAATCTTGTTTTCATGAATCTAAATGCATTTAAATCATTTTCACACTACATTCAGATGATTTTTAAACATAGAACCAACAAGAATGAAGAATTTTTTTTTAAAAAAAAAAGAATAAAAAAAATGAGAAACCCTACCTGGAAATCCAATTTGCCTTCTAAATTCGATGTAAATGCCTTTCAAATCTTGTCTTTTGGATGCAAAATCGCTGCAAATGAGTGTACAATGCCTTGGAGAGGTTTTTTGTTGAGTGTGAGAAGAGAATGAATGAAAAAAAGCAACTTAAAATTGTTTTTTAGCGGTTGGCTGGGCGTGTGCATAGTCACACGGGTTTTTCTCAAAAACTCGCTGTACTTTCTGGAAAAACTCGCCAAAAGTACGGCGAGTTTTCCAGGCGTACAATTGCCTGGAAAACTCGCCAGGCAAAAAAACTCGCTGAGTTTTTGGCAAGTCTTGCAACTATGCTTTTACTATTGTTGCCATTACTATTACATCACATCCCTTCAAATGGTGAAATAATTTTCAGGCATTTTTTTAACATTATGTTTTAATATTGACCTTAAAGTAGTTTGTGAGCTGCATTTTCTAATATCTGAAATGGATGTAGAATAATATTTTTATTATTACATCCTTTTGACCAATCTAGTTTGGTCCGTTGTAGAAACTTTGTGCTACTAACAAAAATGGTTGATAATCTATCCTTTTTGTGTTAATAATGAGCTTTATTCTCTTCTATTGTGAAAATTTCCTCCCGTTTTATGTAAGGTATCTTTTTTGTTAAATAATAAAAATGCTTGAAAATTTTTATTGATAAAATGTTAATCTGTACAGATTTGAAAAAAGGAAAAAAAAATTTGCACCAACCAGTCCACTGCATCATCAGAAAAGTAAATACATCAAAAACCAAGGGGAAACTTTTGGTGTTTTTTCTAGTAAGAGTATCATTTGTATTTTTTGTAACCTTGAAAGATTTCAAGTCAAATTTTTTCATCACTTTGACAGTGTTACACCAAGAATCAGAAAGAGGTACATGGAGCCTTTGGAAATACCAATAATGGGAAATGGAAAAATCCAGGCATGGAAACAGCAGAAACTTTAGGATAGGATGTTAAATAAATGGCAAGAAACAGTATAGGTATGATTTTAAAGGAAATCAAAATACAGATAATGGTTAAAATACAAAACTTGTATGAAATGTGATGGAAGTTCCAATGCTTTCAGTAGTTTCTAACCTCTTTCTCAGAGTTTCCTAAAGGTTTCGGGACTCAACCATTTTCAAACCCAGAAATCAGTTTCCAACCTACAAAAAACTGCCAGGTTTTAGGGCTTTTGGATCTTTTCCTGATTAGTACATTGCTACTGGAAACAACTAACAAGCGTGCAGCTCTTCAAGATTTTGAAGAATATTCTATTTTCGAAAAATATGGCTCATGAGCCCTTATCTTTCTGTTTTTTAATACTGTAATTTCCAGTATAGATATGCAAAGAATAATAGATTGAAAGCACCATGTTCTATATAACCATAATGTTATAAGAATCTTAATTACCAGAAAAGGGGAATGAGAACCAGAAAACTGCCGATGAATGGTGTTAGGAAGTCTAATGAGAAACTAAATATCCATATGTATAAATTTATTTATGTTTCAAAAATCTCTTTGACACTCATCAGGGTTTTACCATGACATAATGAAATACATTGAATAGACGTGATACAATGCAAAAAAAAAAAAAATTGTAATATGCAAGAAATATTGAAAATTGAGAAAATAAACTTCAAAGATGATCTTTAATCTCTCAAGTTTCTGTAATTGCGGGAAATTTAGAGATGCTAGAAGTATTCTACTTGAATTAAACTCCAAGTTGATGGATTTGTTTGCAAAAAGGTTGGAATTGGTGTTCTAAAGTTGTTAGAGATGAAGGGAGTATTATAATTGCATAAACCAGGTAGAAACATAAATACAACAAGAACAACAACCACAGGAAGTACACCACACAGATTTTAACTTGGAAAACATGTGTGAGGAAAAGCAGCCAAAAATGACAATTTCCCAGCTTCCTCATCCTCTGTTGGGACAAAAGTAGTTACAAAGAGCTCTTGATAGAACACATTCAATAGTGTTCTTGTTGTAACATACACTCTTACCCACTTATGATGCAAAGATTATCAAGGTCATGTTTCTTCTAGATATCATCTATTGGAATTGCCCTTTCATGTACTAAAGGTTTTCCAGGCATTAAGGATTTAAATAGTCATTCTTTCTGTTGGTACACTGCCTCTATGTTAGAAATAAATAATATTGCCACAGTTATCAGTATGAAACTGCTGTGCCACTAAAAAAACTTTTGTGCCATATTCAAAACTGCCAGTGCCACTACTACAACAAGACATTGGAAACCATCCCGAGAAAGATCCAATGGCTTCTCTATTGTTTTTGTTGGTTTTCTCATTGACAAAATTGTTCTCCGTTTCGGCTCTATTTCTGATTGATTTTTGGTTGTATGATGAATTAAATTGTTATTTGGATCTGCATTGATAAGAAAAAGCATCTATAGTAGATGCCAAGGAACAATAGAGTCGAATCAAGTTTCAAGATGTGCTTTTTACATCATGTGTAAACCAAAATTGTGCACAAGAATCCATATCAATTTAATCATAAAATCCTATCTATGTCTACAAGGACCCAAGTGCACTATAAGTTGAAGTATGGTTGCTTCTATTGCCTTGGTCCTCTCCATAGCTAAATGTTACCAAAATCCTTATTCAAATATGCAGGCCTCCACGTTAGGCTCTGTCACCTCAATTGGCAAACCATTATCATCATTATGCCATCATAAGCTCACATCCCATGACGTCTTGATAGGTACTTGAATGAAGCTGGGTATAAAAGGTGAAGATTGGAATGGACATACATAAGTTTCGCTATCCTTTTGCTTCATAACATATTATGCCTTGTTGAATGAAGGCATACTTTAATTTTTCTTTCAGGCAAAGGCACCGTTTAGCTATGAAATTTATATTTTATTTATTGGTAAATGCCCTGGTGCGGTGGTGGGTGTGGTGTCTT
>VDFB02118841.1:0-13459 GCA_007258455.2 Sequoia sempervirens
TTGACTTCTCTTCATCACCCAAATTAAATAAATCAAAATTTTAATGTTTGTTTTTTTTTTTCAATAAATATGATTTGCTTCCATTTACTCATCCAAAATTGTCTTAAGTTCCATTATCAATGGCAAGGACTATAATGGGTAGATTTATTTTCATATTGTACCCAGGGTCAGTTTAAGCATACTCTAAGACACTACTAATTTTTATTTTATAAGCATCGATTCTTACTGGTTCTCATAAATAGAAATCTTACTTAATGGGACTTGTTTTATCACTGATTAGGGTGCAGCCATGCATCGATAGATCTTCAAGATGCTAGCCCCGTCTATTATCATGGTTGAGGGAGCGGCAGAAGTTTTGGAGTCTCAACTGTTAGCGGCAATTGGACCGAGCCTGCAACATTTAATATTGATTTAGTGAATTTAGAAATCAAGTTTTATTGCCTATAAACCTACTCCTCCATATCTATGTCGACGATGGTTGCCTCTTGGATAGAATTATTTAACAACGATTTAACAATGCATAGTCAATATGGTCTGGCTTCTTGAAGTAGAAGAAATCATAATCTCTATGGTTATCATATCAACTTTCCTTTGCCTCAAGTGTAATGAATACAAATGACGAATTTTATCATAACCATGTATAAGAAATGTTCAATAATTTTATGAACGTTGTAAAATGCATTGTATGATATGATTTATAACAGGCACGACTTCTTTAATCAATTCTACTTTGCTGGAACTAATTTTTATCTTAAGAAAAATTGTTCATTAGATGTCTTGTTCAGGCGACATCACAATGTAATCTTTGAAGGAAAATAATGTAAACCAAAACTAATTAATTTTGTTCTGAACACAAATTTAAGTCCGACTTTGTTTGGGTTTAAAGTGTAAACTGGATCATCTGAAGATTGCAAAAAAAACATCCATCCATGAAGGGAAAAATCTCCTGAATAAAGCAATACACCGGATTCTAGTTTACGAAAGGCAGATTAGACTCTTTCGCTTGCCACTGAGTAATTGAATAACGGAATGGCTTTCTTCCAATCGAGTCATGTTGCATCAATATGTGCATGAAATCAGAATGGAACAACCTACCTTCTTTCTAGCGAGTGCTTGGAAGATGAGGATCCTTATTAGATTCAAAATTGAATCCCCTGTTCTCACAGCCAGCTGATAAGCTCATTTAAATTTAACAGAAAAAACAAATGAAACACAGTAATTACTTACAGCTCAATGAATATCAATGAACATATAAAACTAGATTAATCACACAATGAATTTGTGAAAACAAAGTGCTCTGTTTCCTATCAAACATATTCTTGTATTGCAGCTTTTTAAAAAACGAAATACAGAGGGGATAATTTATAAAGATTTAAGATGCAGCCTCAATTCTAAGCCAAAGAGCTTGTGTACCTACTGAGGTGACTGCAACATACTCTGCTTCTGTGGATGAGAGCGCAACCATGCTTTGCTTCTTGGAACTCCAAGTAATCAAACCAGTACCAAAAGAGAAACAATTTCCAGATGTAGTCTTATGATCATCCATACTACCTCCCCAATCTGAATCACTAAAGCCAACAAGATTGAACCTTTTAGAAGAGTAGTAATGAATACCAAAATCTAGAGTGCCTTTCACACACCTCAAAATTATTTTAGCTTCCTTCATGTGTATTTTTGATGGATTTGTCATATAACTTGAAACAAGTGAAACTGAATATGCAATAGTAGGCCTTGTGTGGGTTAAAAACATCAAACTCCCAATAATACTTCTGTAAGCTGTCTCATCAACTAATTCAGCACCATCATCTCTGGACAACACAACTCCATGAGCACTTGGAGTGGAGTATGGTTTACAATCAACCATGTCAAACTTCTTCAACATATCTTTTGCATATTCGGTTTGGCAAATGAAAATTTCATTTTTACATTGATAAACCTCCATTCCTAAAAAATATTTCATAACACCAAGATCTTTCATTTCAAATTCTTTCATCATAGCAATTTTAAACTCATCTTTCATCTTAGAACTACTACCCATATACAACAAATCATCAACATACAAACTTATAATAAGAATATCATTACCTTCCTGTTTGTAGTAAAGGGTAGGTTCACTCTTACTTCTCTTGAAGCCATTCTCCTGAAAGTATCCATCAATTCTTGCATACCATGCCCTTGGTGCTTGTTTGAGGCTATACAAAGCATTCTTCAATTTGTAGACATGATTCTCTTTTCCTTCCACTTGAAAACCTTGTGGTTGTTCCACATATACTTCCTCTTCTAAGTACCCATTCAAGAAGGCACTCTTCACATCCATATGATGTATGCTCCAATTCTTTTGAGCTGCTAATGAAATCGGCATTCTAATGGTCTCTTGTCTTGCAACTGGTGCAAAAGTCTCTTCATAATCAATCCCATACTTTTGTGTGAAGCCTTTAGCAACTAATCTTGCCTTATGCCTTTCAACACTTCCATCACTGTTATGCTTAGTCTTGTAGATCCATTTGGTGTCAATCTTCTTCTTGTCATGTGGAAGCTTTGTAAGCTCCCAAGTATCATTCCTATGAATGTAATCCATCTCTTCTTGCATTGCTTGCATCCAAACCTCATTAGTACATGCTTCTTCAAAACATGATGGTTCAAAATTAGCCTTGGTAAATAAAGAAAAATTAACTGTCTCACCTATTGGATTTTCTTCATGTGCTCGATTGGCACTCCTTTGATAAATATCACTCAAACTTCTTACCTTCCTTCTAGAACTTGGAGTTGAAGTTGGACTTGAAGAATTAGATGAGGGGTTGCTTGGTGGATTTATAGCAATTGGAACAACAACATTAGTGGGCTGCTCATGATCAACATCATCATTCAAAATAGATTTTGACTTCTCCATATGGCCTTTTTGATGACCATAAACTCCCCCTTCATCAAAAATCACATCTCTTGAAACAATAAGCTTATTAGTGAGAGGATTATATAACCTGTAAGCTTTGCTTTCCTCACTATACCCAACAAAAATACATGACTCACTTTTTGCATCTAACTTTTGTCTATTCTGATCAGGGACATGAACATAAGTTCAACAACCAAAAACTCTTAAATGATTAGCATTAGGCCTTTTCTCATACCATGCTTCATAAGGAGTCATCTTCTCAAGTGCACTGGTGGAACTTCGATTGAGAATGTACACTATTGTAGCAACTGCATCTCCCCAATAAGAGTTACTCAATCCCTTGGTTTGTAACATGCTCCTTGCCATTTCTACCACAGTGCGGTTTTTCCTTTCAGCTACCCCATTCTGTTGAGGTGTGTATGGAGTGGTGAGCTGCCTCTTGATGCCATTCATATCACAATAATCTTGAAAGGCTCTTGAACAAAATTCTCCTCCACGATCAGTTCTTAAACATTTGATTTTGCACCCTTTCTCATTTTCCACAAGTGCTTTAAACCTCTTGAATGTATCAAGGGCTTCATCCTTAGCCTTCAAAAAATATACCCAACATTTTTGTGAGTAATCATCAATAAAAGTGAGAAAATATGATGAAGCCTGTAATTCGCCCCTCCATTCTCACCATAGATGTGCAGAAAGTTTGACTTTGGAACTTGAAGATGAAGATGTATTGACTTGTGTTCAAGCCTTGTGGTTGCAATATGGGACATGCACTTTTGTTAGTGCTTTGGTGAGTATGGTGTATATTGTCATGTTATTATTATTATGCAGAGACTTATTTGGATAGTTAAGTGATGCAATAGTGTGTTTGTGGAAATGGCGACATTATACCATTGGACGTATATGAGACATACGAGAATGAGATATGATTGCTAGAGTTCCTTTCCTAGTACTTCGGCTATTATGCACATGTGCTCTAAATTGTATATTTGAGTGAAAAGGTACTAGGCCATGTCTCCACTTGAATTAGCAGGTTTGAGCATGCCTCTAATCCCAATGGTGGTTGAGGAGATAACATCTAGGACCAAGTTATAACTTAACCCTAGTCATTGTCCCCAACAAGGGACAATGGATTCAATGTGTGATCACCTTTTTAGGTTGTCATGGGACAATGCCCAATATCCTTTACCCTATAATTGGAGTGTTGCATGTGTGTGAATTTTTTGTTGTTGAGTTATGTGATTGTGTGACTCCAATGTCTAGCTTTGAGTGTGGATTCAGTTCTAATGGTACTAAGTCATTTAGTAAGTCAGGTTAGTCACTGTTGTGACCATTTTTTGTTATTTATGTTTTGATATGAATTTTTCTTTTATGTGAGAAGTTATTTCGTGGTTTATGCCTAGCCTTAGATGTGGATTATTTGAGTGAAGTTAGATATTGGGTCGCTCATGTTAGTTGTTATTATTTAATTGTTATTAGTATTATTATGATTATATGTATATTATGTTTTATGAAAATAAAGTTATAAATATTAACATATTCTAATGTTATTTATTAAATATTAATGTTTATTAGTAAATATTTAAATATTAATATGTAAGCATATGTTATATTTATGTTTTGATTTACTATTTTGGTAGAGTGATTATTTTTAAGGAGGTTCTTTTATCTCTTATAATATTTTAAATTTATTTAGTGGGAAACCCTAAACAAATGAGTTAATTATGTGAGTTAATTTGATTATTTAATTTATTTTAATTATTTTATTAATGGGATGAGGATAGGTACTTTAATTTAATATTTTAGTAATTTATTTTATGAGAGGATTTTATTTCCTTGTTTTATTTTGGAAAAGAAGAGTCTTTTTGGGAAAAAGAAAGAAAGTTACTTTCATTTTTGTTTTTCTTTCTTTTTTGAATTTAATTAGTTTTATTTATGAGAAAAAAATAGGGAAATGAAAGTTTCACTTTTTTTGCATTAAATTTTAGAGGATTTTGGGAAAAAAGAATATATTTTTGAGAGTTTTTGAGAATGATGAGATTTTACATAGTTTTGGAGTAATTTTTTTAAGGTTTTTGGGAAATTTGGAGGAAAGTGATTTGGAATTCAATTGTGATTTGAGGGGAATAGATTTTGTTGGGGAATTGTGGTTTTTGGAAAATTCTAGATTGGTGAGTCAGAAGTTCAAATTTTTCAGAGCTCAACATCGAAATCTCATCCATGTCAAGCATTGGATCCAGGTTGGATTTTGAAATCTTTTGTTTAAATTTTCTTTTTGAATGTAAGAATAATTTGATTGATTTCTCTCTCTTATTCTTAAAAACAAATGATAGATATTTTTATTCTGTGTGACTGAAACATTTATTTATTCTAGAATAAAAAATCAATACATGTTTATTGTCTCAGTTCTCTACCAATAAAATGGTTTGATTGCGTCACCTATAATTCTATTTTTACAAAATAGATTGGTGAGAAGTTTAAATGGTTTTTACATTTTATTGTCTGTTAAATTATGTTCAAAAATCTCAAAAACCTGGATCGTAGTTTTTGAGATATGGTTGAAACACAGGGTTGCTATCAAGTTGCTCCTCCATGACTACAAATACTCTCTTGTTTCTCCCTGTAATTGCAACCAGTCAATGGAAGACTAGGATTTTAGATTTATAATAATTTGAAAGTGTTTAAATTAATTAAAATTTTAATATTTTATATTTTGGAAAAGATCTGGTTGTTGGGTTTCTTATTTTGTCATTTGGTTGTAATCGGGTATACCGAAAAGAGGTTTTTTGTGGGAGCCATTTTTTGTTTTGTATTTTATAAATTTTTGAGTCATTTTCTTCTTAATTCTCCTCATGTAGCTGAGTAGTCGAGGGAAAAATCTGAAATGGGTCTTTGATATATTTAGATTTGGAGTTGATTTGAGTGTTTTATGGTTGTTTTATAGATGGTAGATTTACTGTTGTCAAGAGGAAAAATTAGTTCAGTTTTGAAGTTGTATAAGAGAAAATAGCTCTATCATTTTATTTGTATTGTGTTGTATCATTTGTGCTTGAATGTGTTATTGTATTTATGTTTATAATCCTTTCCCATTTGTGAAAACTTATGTTGAAGTTTTTGTACCATGTAAGGATCACTTATACCAAGGTTATGTATTGTTGGTCCTCATTATGAACTACTGAATTGAAGATTAGCTATTATGTTGTAAGATTGTGCAAATGATGTTAAGTACTTCATTGTATGTGTTGTGGTATAATGACCAGTTTTTAAGTTTCCTATCCATTTGTGTTATGTGATTGGGTCTCTAGAAGTATCTGAAAGTCTTTGTGGAAGTCCTTGTGATTTTTAGTTGATTCTTGTTTTAGGTAGTCTCTTTTAGATGTTTTGTGTCAGCCACTTGTTGTATATGTTGCTTGTGTGTGTGTGTGGCCTAGTGTTGTCTCCTACCACAGAGGGAGTGGGCCTCAGGGTTCCACATGGTAAGGTGGTATTTCAGAACCATCCATTGGGGTTTAGGTAGTGCAATTCATGCGCAACATGGAGAGTCTTTCCTTTCACTTCATTCTATAGCTAAATTTATGTGTAGGTGATATTTCCATGAAAATTGTGTTCAATATGTATTTTATATATATATTCCTCTTAGATGAATATATTTTGTATATTGTAGCATTATTGTAATGAAAATGTAAATAAGTCGATGTAACCTTGAAGATATATTTATTATTGTTTATTATGTAATGAAAAGGTTAACATAGAAATGTTGTATTTAAGATGCATGTGAACTTAATTTAGTAGTAGATGTGATATATTTTTATGTACCTATTTCATGGCATTGATTAAGATTATGATCATATTGGCATAGTGTTAGATGAGGTTTATTTATAATTAAGTTATGTTATCATATGTAATTTGGTGTATGAGATTTAATTTACATTCAAAGAATTGATTGGATGTGATCTTAGTGTATCAAATGTCTTTTTATAGACTTATTTAGTGTAGATGTATTGTAGTAGCGATGTTAGGGGACCATTGTGGATAAGTGTGTAAGTGGGCTATGATTAATGTTGCTTTTAGTTCATAATGTGATTATGATATGATGTCAATGTAATGATGTCATCCATATTAATTTGTTGAGTTGCATTAGATAGTGTTACCTTAGTTTTTTTTTTTTTAAATTATTGGCATGTTGTTGAAGGTCTTTTGTGTTAATCCATCAATTCCCTTAAGCGAGGGTGTTACTTACCAAACTCTTTGTTTGCATAGGACCACAAATATACGAATGAACTAGCTGAAGTGGGTGATGGGCCCTCCATGCATTGCCTTTTGAAAACTTTTCCCTTGCATGCTTTCCTTTAGCACATCCTTCACAAATCTCCTTGTGCTCTTCAACCTTGGGCAAACCAGAAACTAGTGCTTGTGATGTCAGAAGCTTTAAACTATGAAAATTTAAATGGCCATACCTGAGATGCCACAACCAACTTGTATCCTCATATGCCATATTGGCAAGGCTACTGGTATGTTCACCAAATCTCAATGGGAACATCCTATTTTTTGTCATAGGCACAATTGTGACCACTCTATTTCCCTGATTCTTATCATAAATTGTACATTTCTTATTTTCAAAAACAACTCTGTAGTTCTTCTCACACAATTGTCCAACACTTAACAAATTATGTTTTAACTCAGGAGTGTAATAAATGTCTTTAACACTCTTCATACCTTCTTTTGTGTGGACCTCCATAGCTCCTTTTGCAGCAACCTGCAATGATTTATCATCACCAAGCTGAATCTTTGACTGAAAACTTTCATCCTTTGTTGAAAACAACTTTCCATTTCCTGACATATGGTTAGAGCATCCAGAATCTAGGTACCAAACATCTTTACTAGTATTTTCACCTTTAGCATAAGATAAAAATAAATTATCTGGAGGATTTTCATGGCTTTCTTGAGAATAATTAACACTATTACCTTCTTTTAATCTGCATTCTCTTTCAAAGTGGCCATACCTATTACAATGGTAGCATTGAACATTCCTTTTATCAAATCTGCCTCTACCTCTGCCTCTTGAACCACCTCTTCTTCTTGAACCACCTCTGTCTCTACCTCTTGAATTATTTTGATTTTGACCTTTACTTTGTTCTTGATTGCTTTTGCTACTACTGCTGCCATCTTCATTCTTTGTGATATATACTTTGGAGGAAAAGGCTTTCTCAACACTTTCTCCAAAATAATCTTTTAGTCTTTCTTCATGTGACATCAAAGATCCAACGAGATGATCGAATTGAAGGGTTGTCAAATCCTTGCTTTCTTCCATGATTATGGCAACATGATTCCATTTTGGTGTGAGAGACCTCAACACCTTTTTTATCAAAACCTCAGTGTTCACAATTTCTCCAAGTGTAGCCATCTTATTGACCACATCTTTTACTCTAACACAATACTCACTCACACTTTCTACTTCTTGCATCTTTAAATTCTCAAATTCTCTCTTCAATGTCTATAACTTAACAACTTGGAGTTAAATTACTGCAAAGTAAGCTGCAGAGTCTTTAAGCATCCTTAGTTATTGCTGCAAATTCTTAGGAAATAGGCTGCTTATCTAGAGCTATTTGAATATGAAACAATGTAGAAATTCTTCTTTGTAGCCTCCTTCCTAATTGTTCTTTCATTTGGTTATGAGGGAATTCCAATTAGGTAGCTCTTCATAACTGATTCAACAATCTCCCACAAATATTTTCCTATCAAAAAAGTCATCATTTTTATGCACCAATAATCATACTCATTTCCATTAAATTATGGAATGGGAAAGGTGTTAGAATTCGGTATGATAATCTTTGGAAAAATTCCAACTACTAGATCTTAATCCCAAAAGAAAATACCTACTCTAATACCAATTGTAGATTCAAAGGGTGGTCACTTGTTTCTCATATGAGGGTAGAGCAAATTTTACAATTTAATAGAAAACAAATGAAACACGGTAATTACATAAAATACTCAATGAATATATTGAAGACATATAAAACTAGATTATTATACAATGAATTTGTGAAAATAGAGTGCTCTATTTCTTATCAAAATATATTAGGTAGTATTGACTTTAGAAAAACAAAATCTGAGGAGGGATAATTTAAAAGATTTAAGATCACGACCTCAAAATAAGGTATGTTTCCTCTAAAGGAAAAAACAAAAAAAAACATCACATGTTTTTTATCCTTATTACAAAGAAAACTAAGGATGAAGTGCATGCTTTATTTAATGAAAGCCGAAAAACAAAGCTTTAAAAGAAACTATTTTAAAACTAAACTGCTAGCTAAAATAAGAAGGATTTTGCCACGCATAGCAGATTTTTCCATGCTGAAAAAATAAGGTTTGTGAGCATCAATTATCTTGAGATCAAAGCACCTGAATTACTGCTTTAATAATATAGGTGAAGGTCAAATACAATGGACAAGTATGGTTTTTTCAAGTCAGTATTCATGAGCCAAGGAGATATCATTCAAGCCGCTAAATGATTTAAACAGTGACCTGTGAATTTGGCGCTAGACATAACAGAAGATGGCGCTGCTAATGGTTGGCCGCAACCTTGCTTTTTCAGGTAAAAGAAAGAATGGAAAAATGATATAAAATAAATATAGGCAATCGAAATGTGAGTATGCCAAACGCATTATGTTGTTTTGTTTTGTAGAAAACTTCATTTATTACTGGGACAGAGCTATCAATGTTTCTAGCTTGTCCCAGGCTGTATTGTTTTGAGGGAATTTGTTCATGCATATAGATAGAAAGGATTTTACGTCGTTGGGTGTGCTCACAGTGTCGATCCACAAAGTAATACTTTCTGTTTGTGGTTTGGCAGGGTCTTTACTCCTGCCTGTGTGTGCTCTGTGTTTGTTACAGATGTGTCTTTACATCTATTGGTTGCACAGTGAATATGCACTTGAAGATATATTGTGCGATTAACACATTTTGGATAATAGATAGAAAAAATGCTCTCCATATTGCAAATGAATTTCTTATTTTCACTAATAGTGAATATGCATTTGAAGATATATTGTGTGATTGAACACATTTTGGACAACGGATAGAAAAAGAAAGGCTCTCCATATTGTAAGTGCATTTCTCATTTTCACTCCTGGTTTGTTCTACTTATACGAGGCTACCATTCATCACAACATCTTTTGACCCACCTAGAAACATGTAATTAGATACTACCCTATAGAAACACGATCAATGATGAAAAAGGTATCAACCCTTTTATTGAAATACATGCTTCCCTAATGAAGGAGCGCATAGAGTATTTACAATTGCTCACAATGTTGGACACCAAACACTATGAACTTGAACCTAAGTGCATTTTGGTCGAGGATACATGACTTCTACATTTCAAAGATGATAAATATTATACTCAAATGTATATGTGAGTGTCTGGGAAGCTTTATGAAACTCAAAAATTTACTATAACAATCAATTGTAAATATATTTTGAAATAACATTCAATTGCATCTATTAAAGAATGGTTCAATATATGGTATTCTTATGGAACATGTGTCACAATAAATGAATAATAAAGAATTATGTGTTGATCATTTTACAAGGTGAGATACATATATAATTTAAAGTTGATCATTAATGTTGTTAAATACATTATATTATAATAGATAGGAATTAGGATGAAAAAATATTTCATGGGTACAAATAGCCACTCTAAAATCCAAAGAATTGATATATCATTACTTTATTACTATTGGAAACTCATCACTAAGACTTAAAAGAAAAGAACCTATGCTGTGGACTGAAATTTTCTTAGTCTTGACCATGTATCTAATCTTTATGTGGGCCATAAGAATAACTTTTTAGATCAATATCTTATTTGAAAGCTCATATAGTAGGCCTATTGATTTGCTATGGATATGGTGCCTTAGGATGAGCCCAAGTATAAATAAGGAGTTGATCAAGGCAATATTAATAACTCTAGAAAAGATTTTATATATCGATGTGAACACACATGTGATATAGGATTTTGAATAATGCTATAGAAAATTTAGCATAAGGGGTCCTATAGAATCAAGACTTATGACTCAAATATTAGGGAAAGTGCATAATGCCAGGCATACACAAGGATCATGAAATTTCTACAAATAAAAGGAATTTCAAGGGCATTAATACCTCATCATTAGGCTTTGATACCAATTGTGATGTCAAATTTTCCTCTTATGCTCATTAATTATTTGCACTAGATTTAATATAATGAATATTATAATTAAGATAGTTTGAGTTATGTAATGCTATCAACATAAATGTGAATAATTAGTATAGACTATAAACATGTGACAACTAAATAATTAACACTATTAATGGAATTACACCACCACATAGATTAATCATATTAACATCAAAACCATATAAATAATATTCCTAATATTATCAAAGCAATAGTTCTCAATACTTATTTGAAATTCATGGAAAGGATGATATCCGACACTCATAGGAATTGTTGCAGGTCTAGGATTTTCTTAGCACAAACACCCTTGGAGGAACCGGTTCTTGCACAAAAACAACCTACCTGCATGGCATAAACATATCACTAGCCAAGACACTACCAGGTATATGTTGTACCTCCAATTGGACACACATTGTGTGTCCCTTCTCCAAATGTTTAAATATCCACCCATGGTCCCTAACCTTCACTCATTTGTACCCTTTTGGTTCCTCTTTCTTTTTTCTCTTCTCCCCTTGAATTTTCTCCATCCTTGAATTTTTTTCTGTCTCACATGAATGATTTATATATCCTTTTAAGGGGTGGTTTCCTAACCATCACACCATTTCACAAAAGGTTGCCTTTCAATAATTATTTCAATAAATAGTTATTCCTCCTTTTTAAAGAGTTTTTATACATATTCTTTATTAATTTGATCATAATATCCTTTATTTTATATCTCCTTTTAATTCTAAAGAGTTATTCATAGATTTCTCTTCTCTTGGAAAAAAAATTGCATAACATATATATATATATATACTAGTATCATTTTTATTCATATTATATGTATTTATTTTAATAAGTTAGATAAATTTCATAGTAGATAATCCATAATAATTTCCCACATTAACAACAAAAAGATCATATATATATATATTAAATAAAAAAAATATTGTTGAATGTTTATGATTGAATCTCTCTAACAACTTATAATATTAATTTTAATTATATAAAAAATTTATAATTTAATAGAAAAAATTTCTAATATACATTTTACAAATAATTAAGTTTTTTTAAATAGTTTATAACCAAAATAGTGAATCTTAGACCAAAAGTAATGTTCATTTGATAAAATTTTAATGATCAATATTTTATGAAATATTTTATATGCACAATCTTCACAAAGGGTTATGACAGATAGTTACAAGATTCAATAACAATGATCAAATTTGACTTACCAAATATAAATCAATAGCTCCCTCAAAATTGAAACATGAAACAATAGGAAATATCCATTAGTGATATCTTTAAGAATCCCCCTCAAAAAAGATATAAAATCCTAGCGAATCTTTCATTTTTTTAGACAAAAATATTAATTTCTCTTAGCGAATCTTTCCCCTTTTATAAAAAGTATTAATTTTCTTGGCGATTTTTTTACATCATTAAAATTTTGTAGAAATTTCTAGCGAATATTCAAAAGCAATAGGAAAACATTTGCATTAATTATGATGGAGAATCCATCCAATCTAAAAAAATAATTCTTATGGAAAAGTAGGGGACAAAGGGTGTGTTGTAGAAAAATGACCCCTTGTCATTTTCATGGCCTTTTAGGTATTGTTTCATAATGTTTTTTATTTGATTTTATATTGTAATGTGGCTTGACCATGCATATTTATGTACTAAAATTCAAATAATGACGTCTTGTGAAGGTGTTGTGAAGTGTTGTAAAACATTTCTACACTCTTCTAGACTCTATTCATTGTAATTCACCTTAAAAATCACCTTTTAATCACTAAACAAGTCCTATTTTGAAGTGCTATAAAGTCTTGTAACAAGATTTCATTCTTTTCTAGGCACAACTTCACTATTTATCCCTTTCTTATGCTTTATTTAATCCTTTTATGCCCTTATAAGCTTTAATTAAGTGTATTTTTGAATGTAAGCTTAACAAACAACATTAAATACAAGATAATTCCTGACACCAATTTTTAGGTCCTAGGTGGAACCCATTCACCATGGGTGGTGAATGAGTCCCCCTTGGCTCCAAATTCAAAATATTTTAAATTTCCTTTCGGGTTTCTATTCAAAATCACTTAATGTCGGCCTATGATGAGGTATTAACGAGTTACTAAGGCACACAAATGTATAAATAAGTGTTTTTACATCCATTCTAACCCCCATTCATCAAGTTCACTCATTCACTTATTCACTCAAGCATTCAAGCACCTTACAACATCAAATCAAGCACTATTAAGGCATTTTAGACCATCCATTGATAAAACTTTAGATTTTCATCAACAAGGGTTTGGTAAGTTGATGGAATTTACATGTTATTTTTTTATCATTCTCTTGCATTTCATTATTTTATTAAGGATTTGATT
>VDFB02118842.1:0-28458 GCA_007258455.2 Sequoia sempervirens
TATCGATGTAATGCCATTGTGTTTCACTGGGTTACATGGAAAATATCCATATCATAATGCTTAGGATATTGCCATCTTGGTCATGCCCTATTTCTACTTTGAGCTTACTATCATTGAAATTTATTTTCTTGTCTTCATTCAATGGTAATGGATTCAAAAAATAATCTATGTATGTTATATTTTTCCATTACCATGTCTCATTTTTTGGGACTGTCATACCTTCTTGTTGCCCTTCCTCTATTTGTGAAGTCACTTCCTTCAAGATAATCCCTTGCCTATACACATGACTATAATCAAACCTTGAAGAGGCATTGCACTATCAACTATGAGCCTCTTTTATGTCCTAACACTATCAAGAACATTTTTCCAGATAATGTCTTATTAACTATCACATAAAGCCCTATATCTTTGAGATATCTTTGCCAAATCTGTGAATCTATATTTCCACTATGTTTCACTGGGTTACATAATTGTAACAAGCATCTTACCCTTTTGACCTCACTATCTTGAGTAAGGATGATTGTTAGGACATGAAACCACATTCACTTGCTATGGCAGTCATGTCTTTATCCTCAGGTTCCAAAGGACTGCAACCAAAGTTAAGACTTGTTGCCGCACTCTTAATCCAGGTAAAGATTTACTCCTCTCACTCCAAAGATTGTTGCACAGATTTAATACATTGAACAGTTTATGGTAACATTCCTATTACTCTTCAGGAGAGCCACAGTGAGTGGTGAATGATTCTTACAAGTATCTCACACCTTCCAAACACCAGACCAATGGCTCCAATGATCTAATTTTTGCAGCACTTATATACTTCTTTAGAACCTAGATTTTCCCTAGAATAAAATAAAGACCTTTCACCAATACATCTGCAAAAGGAAACAATTTCAACTACCATCTCAGATAGTTCAAGAAAAAATTTCTCTTGCATTGTTTTTTGTTCATCATCAATATCATTTTCTAGAATAGAAAGCATCAACACAACACCTAAATAGTATTCCACAAGCTTGTTGAGATACCCCATGTCATAGATTATCATAAAATCTTGCCTACAATATTAACTCAAAAAGTTATATTTCTAATCACTTGGTGAGCTCAAAAACCTTGCATCTCATTTAGCCATGCCATAATACCACTGTCATCAACTGTTGTCAACTTGGTCACTTGTTCTTTATCATTTCTCACAAGGACTATCTTTTGATATTCAGCACTGCAATGCTTCTTCAGCATTTAATATTGTCATTTATCACATGTGTTTGAGATACACATGCCCACATTCTTAGATTTTTCTTAGCTCATGCTTTACTTCTGGTCACTTGAAAGGTAATACTTTCCATTCCTCACTTAGAAAATACTCACTACATCTTATGTCACTGATCTTTTAGGATTTTCTATAACCCTCTCTCTTTAACTCACCATCTTCTATGTCTTTCAAATTCATTCACACTCATCTCACAGTGAGGTATCAATTAGGATATTCATATTTTCAAACACAAGTCAGTGCTAGGGTTTTTACAAGGAGTATGGTTGTCATATGTAGTGAAGCCCCCTTTAGATGAAGAAAGTGTAGTGTTGAAAAAAGGGTCCTTTGGCTTTTTCACACTCGTTTGGATCCTCCTTGTGGATTTTGGCTTAATGTTGCCTTGATTTAGTGTTGCAATGTGGTTAAACACATTCACATTAGATCTTGGGCCCTTGTGAACTAAGGAAGTCTAATGATGCCTTGCAAAAGTGTTGTGAAGTGTTGTAACACACTTTCACACTTTTCTAGGATCTTATCAATCAATTAAGCTTATCCAAGCCTTATTTCAAAGTGTTGTAAAGTGTTATAACACACTTTCATGCTTTTCTAGGCTTGTCATTAATAATTGGGATTTTTTATGCTTTAATTGGCCCCATTTTGCATCCTCAGGCCATACTTATGTGTATTTTTTAGAATAATCCCAACAAATATCATTTAAATCCTGAAACCCACCTAAGTTGGGACCCATTCGCCTTTGTGGGTGAATGAGTCCCCTTAGGTGGGACCCATTCACCTAGAGTGGCGAATGAGTCCCCTTTAACTCAAAATTCAAATTTAATTTAAAATTCTAGTGGGTTTTTATTCTCCAAGATCTAAGGTCGGCTTGTGATGTTGTAATTTCAAGAACTATTGCATAATTAAGTATAAATACAAGGTTCTTTCTCTCATTTTCATACCTAGCATTCAAGTATTCATGCATATAGTTTACAAGAGAATTTGAGCATTCACAAGAGCATTCAAGGCATTTCAAGGGAATATTATCAAGCATTCAAGAGCATTCTTCAAGTGTCTTACATCATGTAAAATATTGTGTGCATCATGTTGTTTTAGAGCTAACAATTTTGGTGTATCATTTGTAAGCATTGCATTCAAGATCTATCAACATCAAGCTAGAGTCTACATCCATTGGAGCCATTACTTACATGTTTGCAACATCTTATTGCAAGGGTTTGGGATAGGTTGAAAATTCATCAAGAAGTCAAGATTGGAAAAAATTTCATCAAGTTCTCAAAGCAATTCAAAGTTTTCAAAGTCCTAGGAGAAGGTTGGAGAAGATCTACAGGCTAAATTCTGCAATTTCATACCTGGATCTTAATCAAGAAAAAAAGATACTTAGACTGAGAGGTACATAATCCACTTTGAAATCTCTAGAAAACCAAAAATAGACTGATTCACCACTATTGACGAATGATTCCCACTGTACAAACCTAAAAAAAAAATCAGATCTAAGTACCCATTTGTCTGAAACCTATTCCGACACAATTTTCCCAAAACTGGACTAATTCACCTAGACTGGCGTATGAGTCTCAGTTGGCTTCAACAATATATTTTTTAGGATTCCAGAGCTCCATCCTGCCTTCTTCAGTTTCCTACGAGCACATTTCCAGATTCATAGTTTTTTGTTACCTTTTACTTGCATTTTTAGGTCTTTTTGCATATCACACTATGTTTTCAAATATTTTCTTTTCCAAGTTTACACCTGGTGGTGAACCCCTCATTAGATATCATTCAATCCCTATAACCTTCCATTTATTAGATTTCAATCTCCTTTGCATTGAAATCTCAAGGGTTTTTTCTTGAGTGAAGTGTTGAGAAATTGGTGTCTCTCTCCTTTTAGGTCCAAAACCCTAGAAGTGAAAGAAATCACACCACATTTTTTACCATTTCTGAAAGAAATAGTGAATGAGCTTCATCTGCTCTTGTATGTTTAGAACACTAACTATTTTTGATAAATCACCCAGCCAAGGTGAATGCATGGTATTTTGTGAGTGTTATCCTTTAGATAACTCATAACTCAAATTGAAGTGACATTTTTGTCCATATACTATGCATGTTGTAAAGGTAGATGAGAGGGATAATCTTTTCCTAAAGAAATAATTTGCATCTCTAACTCCTCCTGTAGGACTCTTGAACTCAATGGTTACTTGAAATAAATTATAAGACCCTTAGTACTGACATTATTATTTTGTGCATGGATGATGTGCCAGGGTTTGTCACCATGCATAGAATACTAACTTTTTGACAAGCTATACTGATATTTTAGAATGCTTTTGGATAGTTGATGATTTTTTTATAGTTTTAGACAAGAGAGCTTCTAAAAATGCATTCACCATTCCATGACTTTAATAGGCTCACTTAATCAAGCTCAACCTATCATGTAAACGAAGATGACACCAACACAAGGCATTGCTCATGTCTCAAAAGGAAGCTTATACTTACATATTATTGTAACTATCTTCCACTTCTCTTGCAAGAAACATACCTGGTAGTAAAATAAGACAACCTTGTTGTGATTTTCAATGTGGAGATGCATATTATATGGAAAAATTTGTGGTAGCACCTAGAAACCCTCCATTTTTCATGCATCACACTAGGGCTTTCCTCCTTTGTTGCAACATAGACAACAAGTCGATGAATTCCTTAGTTGTGTGCCATATCCTTTTGTTTCTCTTACAACATGGGTAGAAAATGAGGTAACCAACTACTATTTTCGTTGCATGCCTATGAAAGATCTTTGGACCTCTTCAAACAACAAAGTTAAAACCCTAAACTTCTACCTTTTCTTACGTGGATGAAAACAAAAAAGAAATATTTCCCTTCTCCTTTTGGTGCCCAAGACTTAATCTTCCACTTTAGTTTTCAATTCAGCCTTAAATTTTGCAAAAATTAGACCATCACGTTGTCTTTTCCTCTTATTTGTTTATGAAACTCCATCCTTTTATCCATTAACACTAATCATAAATATTTGCTTGATTTGTAGATTATAAGACTTATGACAAAAGTCATAAAAAAAACTTTAAAATAAAGGATTTTGCAACATTCTTGGTGACCTCTAGAGATGTTTGCTTGCTAAACATGGTGACCAACTGCCTTATATAGTCCATTAGGCATAAGATTCATGAAAGAACTTGAAAGAACTAAAAATCAGACCTTGCATACTACTGTAGCATACTCAAAACAACATTTGATACCTTCAAACCCACGTAAACCTACCTAAGAAGACTCAAAACAAGATCGAATCAAACAACCAACTGTGCAACAACACTTGGAGGAATGAAAAAAAACCTAAAAACACCTAATCTAACCTACACTAGCCAATAGTTGTGGTATTCAAACAAATCCATTAATTGGTTTTGCAAAATAACTTCCTTTTCTTTCCAACATAGGATGCTTTACATGATCATAAATAGCTAAGAGTATATGAAACACAAATAGATATTCAATATATTGTTGTAATGTTTCATGAATGACATAAATAAACTCACTTATACTAATACTTTGAACTAGGTAAGTGAGTTGAATTTGACCTTCTTCAGCTGCAACTTCATATTCAGCTTCCTTCTTGGCTATAATTTCATGCTTGGGTGCAAGCATGACTTGTGATTCTCCATAGTAATCCATGCTAGCTAAATGTCTTATAGGACATCCTCTTGAACAAATAAAATTAGAACTCTCATTGTTGGCTTGATGTTTATGTATTGTTTCTTTATCATCATGTAGATTGGAAAGATTTGGTTTATGTTCACATGAAAACATGGTTGCTTTCTCCTCTATTTTACGATGCTCATAATTTTCTGATTCAAGAAGCACTACCTTCGCATCAAGATTTGAACAAAAATTCTCTATAATGCTATAAAAAAAGTCTTCATCAATTTCCAGCCTACTCTCCTCATGTTTGTCAAAATTTACACCCTTCAAAACAATATTATCTTCATTTTGTTCTTGGTAGATCAACAGCTTATCAAAACTGATTATATCCTCCAGCTGTCTCAAAGTTGATGTTGATGTTAGGATGAGTATGCCTTCATCTTTTTCAATAAAATAAGGCAACTCATTAAACAATAAGGTAGTCTCCTCCTTTTCACCACCTCCTTCTTGCTTGCCATTTTGTTGTCCCAAATGATTTATTGACATAGACATATTCTCATCTTCAAGAAAAGATGGGATTTCATCAAACAAAATAGTCAACACCTCACATCCAACCCCTGTTAATTCCTTTTCAATCTATTGTGCTAGCTAAGCATACTCATCATCCCTTCACAAAAAGTCTATTTTTTCATTCTCTACCTCATCTGCAAGTTCATTGGCTGCAATTTTTTCTTCTCTTACCTCAAAAAACTCCTTTTATTTTCCATTAAACCAGCTATCCCGATAAACAATAGGTCCACCCTTGAAAAGGGAAATGGTTCTAGGACAAAAAGGCTAATTAGGTGAATGATTTTAAGAATTTTTCTGAATTTCTTGAGGTAGGAAAATCTTTTGAGAGGAATATTCTTGAGGAATAGTAGGTTGAGTTTGCTCAAGCATAAATTCTCGCAATGGAAAAGTACCTCTGAATCTTGGTATTTCAAAATTAGAACACTTAGTTGATAATTTGGGAGGATTATCTTGCTTGAAACTTGGAAACTTGTAGTTAGGAGCCTCCTCTTTCATAGGCTGGTCTGGAATGCAAGAAACTGATTGGGATTCCAGCCTTTGTACTTGAGCAAGCAACAAACACAATTTCTCTTATTTGGAAGAAATCTCTTTTGTAAGAGACTCTTCATACCACTTCCTCTATGCATCCATATCTTGTTGGAATTGGTAGGCTTGGTAAGCCAATTCCTCTTCATGCAAATTGAATTCTTGTTGTCTCTTGATATCATCCAATTACTTATTGAAGTTTACCAATATGTTTTTGATGTCCCTAATCCCCATATTATCAAAATGTTGGGGATGGCTAGGAAGATAACAAGGTTGATTTAGCATAGCAATGGCATCTTGAAACTGATTGGAAGGTTTCCAAGAAGATTGAATAGGGGTGGGTGGGTTGTAAGTATGATATGTATGTTGGTAACCTACTGTGAATGGATTATTTAAGATAAAACCAGTAGCATATTTTTCTTGGGACAGCTGATAGGAAGTAGTATAAGTAGCATTTTCATGGAATGGAGGTGAAAGGATATTTTTTCCATGAAAATTTGACATCGTAAAACATTCAAGAAGCTAGAAATTTTCTTAGAAATGCTTTGAAATGAAAGCAAATTAGGTTTTTTTTCTTGAACATACCAACACTTAGCCTGCTTGAGCCAGTATATTTGAACCTAGAGTTTCCAGGTGTATGAAAATTTTGCCTCCAAAGGCAAATATTGCTAGCATCCACACCAAATATCAACAATGTAAGGACAATTTTTGAACTGTGATAGTTCAAACAGTCCCACTGGGCATGCCAAAAACTATTATCACCTAAGTATGCCCCCTTGCTAAGTTGTAGAACTTAGTTTACTGGTGAAACATGGGATAAATCCCCTAAATGTGGGCTTAGGTTGTGGGAGTTAACCTCCAGATAGGGTTGGTTCCCTTGGTACTCACCTATCCTAACTTAAACTACTACTTTACTAAGGAAAAGAGTAGAAAGATATAATGAAACTAAAATCTAACTATGTGAGGTGATGCACCTAAAATTTTACAACTTGCTTCTACTATTTTGACACATAATATCTTAGTTATCCAGCTAATTTTCACACAACTCAAAGGTCGAACATGCTAATGCATAATTATTTCACAAGAAAGTTGCAATGTTTACAAATTTAAGAAGGAAAACTGAGTATGTTTTGACAAATTAAGTGTATATCTCATACATAACTTGTGACATGTATAAGATATGTTTTTGTTTAAAAGGTGCTAATGAGACAACATATTGGAGAGGATTTGCAAAATTAAAAAAAATCATATAAATATACATCAATCATCTACATACACGGAAGAAAATAGCTATTGAGAAGGCGATAATCAATGAATTTCATTGAAAAAGTGTTCGCACAACTTGCACAAGTCTCAAATATGTTCTACTTGCTTGAAAATGTGAAATTACATTGCTTTTTTCAATCTAAAAACTAAAAATTAGAGTTACAGTCACAAAAAGAGAGAAAAGAAGATTTTGCAGCTTACAATGCCTTTTCAAAAAGTGAAAGAACTAACTCAAATGAAAAGCAGGTCATACTATTTAGTCCACAAGCCTTTTATACATCTTAGTTTCATATTACAATCAGCATGTGACATGTGTCACGGTTGCTTTTGAAAAGGTCAACTTTTTTGGGCGCCTAGTACTTCCTTCAATGTTGACTCTTTAATGTAGTTGCAGTTGTACATTGAAGAAATGAATGGAAAGAGCTTCAACTCCTAGATACCTGCAACTGCTCCCATAAGTGCTTCCAACTAAACAAAGCCACTTCACCCTACTTATAGGACATGTGCTAGGCCTTTGAAATGGTCAACAACCTCTTTGAGTGTAGGAGAAGTTCAAGGACAAGTTTTATCACTTTACTAATCTCATTAAGGCTTATTTATCTTCATTTTTTCACCAATCAAAGGACTGTGACTTACATTTATCTTTTGTTGTAGACTTCCTTCGTCACTTGGTTGATTATGCTTCAAGTTGAAACTAACCCTTCATCCATAGCTAACTATCATTCATTGACTTCCAAAAGTTTATGAGGTGTTTATATTCTCATTGTTAATTCACTATCATGTAAAATAACCTTCATCAAGGACTACCATCATAGTTGTTTTCTCTATCAAAATGTCACCTTTCCTTCCTTGGTGTTGTTTCAATGTTAGCTCAAAAATATGACTAGACTTTGCAAAATAAATGTCATTTAAAGGTCTGCCATGACTTTATTACAAACACTTCCCTTGACATTGGCATATAGTTCTCCCATGATTGTCATATTTGCAAAAAAATCATTTCTCTGATATCATATTTAGCCTTTAACACCATGGACACAATGATTGTTACATTAGTTTTGTAGGTAGGCCTTTGAATGTTGAGAGATGAACTAGCATATGTTCTTCATATTGATAGGTATATAATATAAGGCCAAGAACACAATCTTTGTAACACACTTTCTCACTATTGTCCTCTATTCCTAAAGACATTGCAACCCCTATATTGCACTGTACTACCATCTTCCATTGTACAGTCATAAACATTTATTTTCTTTCATACCTCTGTATTGTGGACTGAATATAATGCATTTTTTGGCTTTGCACACCCTAAACCCTTTGATAATTATAACTAACATAGTGTGGCCCTTATCTGTGACTATCATCAACATCAACTACTCTTTTCCCTCTAAAATTTGCCTTATGTTGACTACCATGCTTTTCTTTTGGAAATATCGTCCCATGCCATATAATTATCACCTATTGTTACTTGGTCTTCGAAACTACATAAGTTTCCCCTTGCTTGTTCATGATCTATCTTTTAAAAACTATCTTCTGGTTGCACCAATGTCCCACATTTGATCACTTGCATAGGTTCCATTTACAAGACTAAACCCCATAGTCTTCATCATTGATGATTGTCAATATATTTTTCATGGAAAATTAACTATCTTCCCTTGCATATGACTATCTTCTCTCTTCAAAATTGCCATAAATGTATGCCCTGTGGAGACTATCATCACTGACTTTTCTAGGATGGCCTTATAGTAGATTTCTTCTTTAATGGCATTCAAACCTTCAGATGATTCTATTTTTGTGTAATGGTCCTCAATACTTTCCACCTTTATTCCCTTGCTACAGTGTCATTTATTTTTCATACAATGTATATGATTGTCACTACCTTAGTTTGTGTTCCTTATGAATGCCATAAATCACCATATACCACATGCTCTGCATCATGATGTTGTATACTATCACCATAGACTACCCTATGAGATTCCTTATCATTATTCTTCTTAGCATTAAGTCTAAATTTGTCTTCAATTGTTCATTTGTTGACTGTCAACTCTTGTTGATGCAATGCCACTGTGTTTCACTAGGTTACATGGAAAATATCCATATCATAATGCTTAGGATACTACTATCTTGGTCATGCTCTATTTCTCCTTTAACCTTACTATCATTGAAAGTTATTGTGTTGTCTTCATTCAATGGTAATGGATTCAAAAAATCATCTCATTATGTTATATTCTACCATTACCATGTCTCATTTTCTGGGACTATCATACTTTCTTGTTGCCCTTCCTCTATTTGTGAAGTCACTTCCTTCAAGATCATCCCCTGCCTTTACGCATGACTATCATCAAATATTTGAAGAGGCATTGCACTGTCAACTATGAGCCTCTTTTCCATTCTAACACTATCAAGAACATTTATCCAACTAATGTCTTCTTAACTGTTTCACATAAAGCCCTATATCTCTAAGATATCTCTACCAAATTTGTGAATCTATATTGCTAATGTGTTTCACCGGGTTACACAATTGTAATATGCATCCTACCCTTTTGACCTCACTATCTTGAGCAAGGATGACTGTCAAGACATGAAACTGTTAGGAAACTTGCAACCATTATATGACAATTTCCACATTAACCCACAAGAGATAACAATGTAAATAATTGCTCAGAATCCACATGAAAGAGAATAAACAACATAATTATCAAAGATGACACAATATATACCATAGGAAAACCCTTAAGAGGGAAGAACCCAGCCTCCAAAAGCATCCATACTCCATCATATTAATCAGCCATGAAGTAAATATAAGAGTTACAATGAACACTTCTAAATCATCAAGCCCTCCAATGCATTCCCATGTGTCCAAGCATGAATCCACACATCCCATGCCATGCTTCACAAATGCACTCATCAACAAGGCTCAATAATGACAGCCAAACCACTCAGCCAACCTAAACCACTACTCATGTGTTTACTTTGATAGAACACAAACTCACACAAAATACAACTAGTGGTAGGGTGAAACCATGTACCACAAAACCATGTGAATACAAAACCACTAACCCCTTATTTAATATTGGGTACTAAGACATCATATTATTTAATATTTCCCCAATATTAAATTATTATCACATGTCTCCCACACAAATAATAAGACAATGTTACAATAAAACATCAAGTGGACCCCAAATAATTACCTAGTGTGATTAACCACACCACCAAGGTGCATCACAACTAAATAATTATTTAATTACAATATTATGATAAATCAATTTATTCAATGGTGTACAACACCATATCCCAACATTCTCCCACTTGTTGTATACATTGCATAAGCGATCAATACCTGAAATACATCATCATAGCCATACATGAAACCACATGAATTTGTAACATACTCTTGTGCTCCATCAAGATACCTGAAATAATAACAAAGTGACCACCATATCAAGCAATAACTCCTCTCATCCTCCAATGTTCCACCTATGGAAGAAAAGGAACATGCCAAGGTGAAGATGCACCAATCCATGAGCACAAGCACCAAATCCAAGTGATAACAAAGGCTCCAACCAAGTTGTTGTCAACTAAAAAACCCATACGATCAAAAATAGCATCCACAACACATGCTAATACATCCAACCATCCATACCTCCAAGGTATCAATACATTAGTAAACTCATGCCAAGAACATATGTAACTTTTAAACTACAACCAAGCTCCTTTTATAAAACCTATCAATGAAGAACATACATATCTAGGAACTCCCACTGCATAGGTAATGTTAAAGAATATCAAATCTACCAATCAACACTATACTTCAAGGTGTGGTAATTAAATGAAAGTATGAAATACCAAGAACAATATATGATCCACACATGCAACCCAAGTAGCTGCATAATCCCTCACAACATGTTGCCACCATCCTCCTCAAATGAACATCCAAGAAGAAACCATGAAGAAGAGAAAGATATAAACCATAACATGTCCTACCAACACCTCAAAAGTGTACTACTATTCCAAGTATGATCTCCTAAACAACCCCAAGTGAAAAGCCTCAACAACATCCATAACACCCAATCTCATAGACCAAGTACAACATATAAATCAATGTAAATTCCAACATGGATGTAAGCCTCTCAAATCAAGAAGATAAAACTCATAGTAACCATCCCCAATATTGGAAATCAGCCCATAAACCATCTCCTAACAATCCTCATCAAAGAATGATATCATAAACTCAAACACACAAGGAGATAACCATACCATAACATCCCTCAAAATGAATCCTTCAAAACTAACTATCCATAGCTTAAGATCCATATCTATGAAAGATAAGCATATAAACTCATGCTAAATCATCCTCAAATGAGTATCCATAACACCATGAATCAACTCAATCCCATGAGAAATCAAAGCATGAAACATAACAGATCTGAAAGATATAATGGGAAAATACCTCTCAAATCATAAACTGCCTAGTAGACCAAGAGTGGGGAATGAGAATGCTCCTTCAGGATAACCAAGTCATCATGACTCACTCCAAGAATAATCTCCTCTATCAGTCCATAACCAGGTGAAAGCCCCTTGGTCTTCCTATTGAAACCTACAAAGAGTAACTGTCTCAAGAAAATATCTCTAATCACAAGATAACTACAACCATCACCTAAGTCTCCAAGTGTCCATGAGTATCTCCAAGTATTCATGAGTACCTATAACCAATCAATCCATGCCAAACTCCAAATGCAACATAACACCATCATGAAGTAATCAAGCAAATGATCAATGTACCCAATATAAAGAGAACTACCACTATCAATGTCAAAGCTCTAATCATGAATCTGGAACATAAACATGACATCCATAATCTAACCATCTACTCCTAGGAGATCACATGCACTATAACATATCTATATAAACATCCTGGTCTCAAGAGAACAACTACCATGCCAAACTCTAAACCGGTATCAAGAGTAAACCATGAGATAATATAAAATACTCTAAACCAAGAAAACATATCCCCAATCACATGAAGATATCCATACCAATGATGCATCCACATCACTACCAATAACTCTCACTGAACTATGATACAAGCTACACATGGCATCATGACAACCACCCTCTCCATGAAGATCATCCAAGTCTGCACACACGCAATTGCAATATCAGTAACATATAGTGAAACCAAGATCTCCAAGCCAATAAGATACCTACAACCACCAAACCATCACAAACATATCCATCACCGCCAAACCATCACTGTCAAAAGCTCCCATTGAAAGTGTATAACCAATGAATGTAACTAGCTATCATGAAATCGTGATAACAACCTCCTAATGAATATCAGCTAAATATTTCCCTCACACAATCAAATAACTCAAATGTAACATGAGCTCCCCAATAAGAAAGCAAAGCAAACTATGATCCACATACCAAGAAGATACACCACACAACCTGAATCAGGATCCAATCCAACACCATGAATAATGTACCTGCACAAACCATCATGACATGCCAAAGTCTCTAAAGCACAAGAAACATCCATGACACCATGATCACCACCAAAAGTACCAACAACTCAACCCAACTGTGTGCATATATTTGTATATCATAATCAACTACATAGGTCTCACATCATAATTGTACCTAATAATACGATCTCACCTCCTCAACATGACATCAAAACCAACAAATCAAGTGACTTAACCAAGCCACCAAAATTGAAAATGCATCAACACTGAAATATCTATGGGCACAGACAACCCATGTCCAAGTCATAGGTGGAACAAGTAAATATAGACCACCTACAATGCTACACAACTTGTCGATACAACAATGAAGCATACAAATCCAACCAAATTGATAACCATGTCAAAAAGAGAATAATCTAAGATGTACAACTGAGAATACAATGAATCCAACATCAAATCTCCTAGATCTGACAATCCAGAAGCTCATAGTATCACCATAGTCAAAGAAACCCATAAACAGCTCAGGATAGAATATCAGCAAATAAATCATGTCAAAACAACTCCAAACTTGATCCACTATGTAGCGCTCTAAACAATCTTTCTGTCAATTATTCGAAGTCCAAAATTCAACTTCGTATGCATATGATATCACCTCTCAAAGCTCAAATAGAACACATAACTTCCACCAAGTAAAAAACTATCAAAACTACAAAATCTGGAAAAATATATGGCACCATAGTGTAGAGCTCTGAGTCACCTTTCCAATGAGTCCAAGAAGTTGAAAAATGGAGCACCTGGGAGAAAGTTATGCCCCTTGAAAAAAAGTTTCCCAATTAGAATATGAGGCAAAAAAAAAATTTAAGCAACTGGTGGTGAGACGGTGGTCTACCGGTGGTGGCGGAGCCACCTGACGGTGCCACCCACTTTAGCAGATGAACTTGAAATATTATTCAAAAATAATTTAATTTTTCATGTTCAAAAATTTTTGGGCTCCTTTTAATTTAATTCATGGCAAATAAAAAGCGATGAAAAAGTTTAAATTTAAAAATATTTTAAAAACCTTTTAAAATTCTGTATTTTAGAAGGATGAATTTTTACCAACGAAGTTATTTTATTTTTTAATATTTTATTTTCTAATGACTATACAATCCGAAAATGGGGATTTTACAAAAAAAAATTACATTTTTTCAACTTCTCCAAAATAGGTCAAGTTATATATCAAAATTCATCTCTCGACCAACCTAAATCCAACCATGAGGTCCATTTTGTCCCAAGAGGCCATTTATAAAATTTACCCTACAAAACTCCCATTTGAATGCACAACCAAGAAACCCTAATTTTTTTTCACACCCCAAGTCTACAAACAACCCAAAATAGCAGTAAACCCAAAACCCTTAGATATGCAATACACAACCTAAAAAACCCTCATATCTTGCCATTTCTTTCATTCTCTCATGCATTGCATAGATTCAAACTTAATCAACATTTTCTCAACCTAGGGTTATAATCAAAAATCTCCAACCATGAAAGCTCTAATACCACTTGTTAGGAAACATGCAACCATTATATGACAATTTCCACATAACCCAAAAGAGATAACAATGTAAATAAGTGCTAAGAATCCACATGCAAGAGAATAGACAACATACCCTTCAAAGATGACACAAAATATACCCTGGGAAAACCCTTAAGAGGGAAGAACCTAGCCTCCAAAAGCATCTATACTCCATCATATTAATTAGCCATGAAGCAAATATAAGAGTTATAATGAACACTTCTGAAGCATCAAGCCCTCCAATGCATTCCCATGTGTCCAAGCATGAATCCACACATCCCATGCCATGCTTCACAAATGCACTCCTAAACAAGGCTCAATAATGACAGCCAAACCACTCATCCAACCCAAACCATTGCACGTGTTTTTTTCTTTTATAGACACAAGCTCACACAAAATACAACTAGTGGTAAGGTGAAACCATGTACCAAAAAACCATGTGAATACAAAACCACTAACCCCTTATTTAATATTGGGTACTAAGAAATCACATTATTTAATATTTCTCCAATATTAAATTATTATCATATGTCTCCCACATAAATAATAATAATACAATGTTACAATACAACATCAAGTGGACCCCAAATAATTACCTAGTGTGATTAACCACACCACCAAGGTGCATCACAACTAAATATTTATTTAATTAAAATATTATGATAAATCAATTTATGCAATGGTGTACATCACTATATCCTAATAGAGACCACATTCATTTGCTATGGAAGTCATGTCTTTGTCCTCATGTTCCAAAGGAATGCAACCAAAGTTAAGACTTGTTGCCCCACTCTTAACCCAGGTAAAGATTTACTCCTCTTACTTCATAGTTTGTTGCACAATTTTACTCCATTGAACAGTTTAAGGTAACATTCTTGTTACTCTCAAGGAGAGCCACAATGAGTGGTGAATGCTTCTTTCAAGTATCTCACACCTTCCAAACCCCAAACCAATGGCTCCAATGATTTGATTTGTGCAACACTTATATGCTTCCTTAGAACCTGGATTTTCCCTAGAATAAAACAAAGACCTTTCACCAATACATTTTCAAAAGGAAACAATTTCAACTACCATCTCATATAGTTCAAGAAACAATTTATCTTGCATTGTTTTGGGTTCATCATCAGTATCATTTTCTAGAATAGCAAGATTCAACACAACACCTAAAGCGTATTCCAAAAGCTTGTTGAGATACCCCATGTCCAATATTATCATAAAATCTTGCATGCAATCTTAACTCAAAAAGTTATATTTCTAATCACTTGGTGAGCTCAAAACCTTGCATCTCATTTAGCCATGCAATAATACCATTGCCATCAACTATTGTCAACTTGGTCACTTTTTCTTTATCATTTCTCACAAGGATTGTCTTTTGATATTCAGTACTAACACGCTTCTTTAGCATTTAAGACTGTCATTTATCACATGTGTTTGAGATACACATGCCCAAATTCCTAGATTTTGCTCATCTCACGCTTTGCTTCTTATCACTTGAAAGGAAATACTTTCCATTCCTCACTTAGCAAATGCTCTCTACATCTTAGGTGACTGATCTTTTAGGATTTTTTGTAACCATCTATCTTTAACTCACCATCTTTTGTTTCTTTCAAATTCATTCACACTTAGCTCACAGTGAGGTATAAATCAAGAAATTCATATTTTCAAACACAAGGCAATGCTAGGTTTTTGACAAGGAGTATAGTTGTCATATGTAGTGAATCCCCCTTTAGATGAAGAAAGAAACAGTGAATGAGCTCCATCTACTCTTGTATGTTTAGAACACTAACTCTTTTTGATAAATCACCCAACCAAGGTGAATGCATGGTATTTTGTGAGTGTTATCCTTCAGATAACTCACAACTCAAATTGAAGTGACATTTTTGTCCATATACTTTTCCTATTGTAAAGGTAGAGAAGAGGGGTAATCTTTTCCTAAAGAAAGAATCTGCATCTCTAACTCCACCTGTAGGACTCTTGAACACAATGGTTTCTTGAAATGAAGTATGAGACCCTCAGTAGTGACCTTATTTTTATGTGCATGGATGATGTGCCAGGGTTTGTCATCGTGCATAGAATACTCTTTTTGATAAGCTATATTGATATTTTAGAGTGCTTTTGGACAGTTGATGATTTTGTTATAGGTTTAGACAAGAGAGCTCCTAAAAATGCATTCACCATTCCATGAATTTAATAGGCTCACTTAATCAAGCTCAACCTATCATCTAAACAAAGATGACACCAACAGAATGCATTGCTCATATCTCAAAAGCAAGCTTATACATACACGTTATTGTAACTATCTTCCACTTATCATACAAGAAACATACCTGGTAGTAAAATAAGACAACCATGTTGTGATTTTCATCATGCAGATGTCTATTATGTGGAAAAAATTGTGGTAGCACCTAGAAACCCTCCATTTTTCATGCATCACAAAAGGGCTTTCTTCCTCTGTTGCAATGTGCATAGCAAGTAAATGAATTCCTTAGTTGTGTGCGACATCCTTCTATTTCTCTTGCAAAATGGGTAGACAGTAAGGCAACCAATTGCTATTTTCATGCCATTCCTATGAAAGATCTTTAAACCTCTTCAAACAGAAAAGTTAAAACCCTAAACTTCCTCCTTTAGTTACGTGGTGAAAATAGAAAAGAAATATTTCCCTTTTCCTTTTGGTGCCCAAGACTTAATCTTCCACTTTCATTTTTAATTCAGACTTAAATTTTGCCAAAATTAGACCATCACGTTGCCTTTTCCTCTTATTTGTTTGTGAAACCCCATCCTTTTATCCATTAACACTCATCATAAATATTTGCTTGATTTGTAGATTATAAGACTTATGACAAAAGTGATAACAAAAAACTTTAAAATAAAGGATTTTGCAACATTCTTGGTGACCTCTCAGAGATGTTTTCTTGCTAAACATGGTGACCAACTGCCTTATACAGTCCATTGGCAATAGAAGTCATGAAAGAACTTGAAAGAACTAAAAATAAAACCTTGCATACTGATGTAGCATACTCAAAACAACATTTGACACCTTCAAACCCATGTAAACCTACCTAAGAAGACTCAAAACAAGACCGAGACAAATGACCAACTGTGCAAAAACACTTGGAGGAATGAAAAAACACCTAACCTAACCTACACTAACCAATAGTTGTAGTATTCAAACAAATACATTGACTGGTTTTGCAAAATAACTTCCTTTTCTTTCCAGCATAGGATGCTTTACATGATCATAAATAGTTGAGAGTTTATGAAACACAAATAGATATTCAATATATTGTTGTAATGTTTCATGAATGACGTAAATAAACTCACTTATACTGCTACTTTGAACTGGGTAAGTGAGTTGAATTTGACCTTCTTCAGCTGCAACTTCATATTTAGCTTCCTTCTTGGCTATAATTTCATGCTTGGATGCAAGCATGACTTGTGATTCTTCATGGGAATCCATGCGAGCTAAATGTCTAACAGGACATCCTCTTGAATGAACAAACTTAGAACTCTCATTGTTGGCTTGATTTTTATGCACTATTTATTTATCATCATTTAGATTGGAAAGATTTGGTTTATGTTCACATGAAAACATGGTTGTTTTCTCCTCTATTTTATGTTGCTCATAATATTCTGATTCAAGAAGCACTACCTTCGCATCAAGATTTGAACAAAATTTCTCTATAATGCTGGAAAAAAATTCTTCATCAATTTCCAGCCTACTCTCCTCATGTTTGTCAAAATTTACACCCTTCAAAACAACATTATCTCCATTTTTTTCTTGGTAGATCAGCACCTTATCAAAACTAATTGTATCTTCCAGCTATTCTGAAGTTTATGTTGATGTTAGTATGAGTATTCCTTCATCTTGTTCAATGAAAGAAGGCAACTCATTAAACCATAAGGTTGTCTCCTCCTTTTCACCACCTCCTTCTTACTTTCCATTGTGTTGTCCCAAATGATTTGTTGACATAGACATATTCTCATCTTCAAGAAAATATGGGAGTTCAAACAAAATAGTCAACACTTCACATCCAGCCCCTACTACTTCCTTTTCAACCTATTGTCCTAGCTGATCATCCTCATCATCCCTTGGCAAAAAGTCTTATTTTTCATTTTCTACCTCATGTGCAAGTTCATTGGTTACAAGTTGTTCTTCTCTTACCTCATAAAATTCCTTTTCTTTTCCATTAAACCAGTTATCCTAATAAACAATAGGTCCACCCTTGAAAAGGGAAATGGTACAAGGACAAAAAAGCTGATTAGGTGAATGATTTTGAGAAGTTTTCTGAATTTCTTGAGGTAGGAAAAGCTTTTGAGAGGACTCTTCTTGAGGAATAGAAGTTTGAGTTTCCTCAAGCATAGATTCTCACAATGGAAAAGTACCTTTGAAATTTGGTATTTCAAATTTAGAGCACTTACTTGAGAATTCAGGAGACTTATCTTGCTTTAAACTTGGAAACTTGTACTTAGGAGCCTCCTCTTTCACAGGCTGATCTAGAATGAAAGAAACTGATTGGGATTCTAGCCTTTGTACTTAAGCAAGCAACAAACTCATTTACTCTCGTTTGGAAGAAATCTCTTTTGCAAGAGACTCTTCATACTACTTCCTCTATGCATCCATATCTTGTTGGTATTGGTAGGCTTGGTAAGCCAATTCCTCTTGCTGCAAATTGAATTCTTGTTGTTTCTTGATATCATCCAATTTCTTATTGAAGTCTAGCAATATGTTCTTGATGTCCCTAATCCCCATATTATGAAATGTTGGGGTTGGCTAGGAAGATAAAAAGGCTGATTTAGCATAGCAATGGCTTATTGAAACTGATTGGAAGGCTCCCAAGAAGATTGAGCAGGGGTGGGTGGGTAGTAAGCATGATATGTATGTTGGTAACCTATTGCTAATGGATTATTGAGATAAAACCAGCAGCATATTCTGCTTGGGATGGCTAATAGGAAGTAGTACAAGTAGAATTTTCATGGAATGGAAGTTAAAGGACATTTTTCCCATGAAAATTTGACATACTAAAACATTAAAGAAGCTAGAAATTTTCTTATAAATGCTTTAAAATGAAAGAAATTTAGGTTTTTTTTCTTGAACATACTAGCACTTAGCTTGCTTGAGCTAGTAGATTTCAACCTAGAGTTTCCAAATGTGTGAAAATTTTGCCTCCAAAGGTAGATATTGCTAACATCCACACCAAATATTAGCAATGTAAGGACAAGTTTTGAACTATGATTGCTCAAATAGTCCCACCGGGCATGCCAAAAACTGCTATCACCTAAGTACGTCCCCTTGCTAAGCTATAGAACTTAGCTTACTGGTGAAACATGGGATAAATCCCCTAATTGTGGGCTCAAGTTGTGGGAGTTAACCTCCAAATAGGGTTGGTTCCCTTTGTACTCACCTATCCTAACTTAAGCTACTACTTTACTAAGGAAAAGAGTAGAATGATAGCATGAAACTAAAATCTAACTATGTGAGGTGATGCACCTAAAATTTTTAACATGCTTCTACTATTTTGACACATAATATCTTACTTATTCAGCTAGTTTTCACACAACTCAAAGGTATAACATGCTAATGCATAAGTATTTCACAAGAAAGTTGCAATGTTTACATATTTAAGAAGGAAAACTGAGTATATTTTCTCAAATTAAGTGTACATCTCAACTACATAACTTGTGACCTATTTAAGACATGTTTTTTGTTTATAAGGTGCTTGAATGAGATAGCATATTGGAGAATTTGCACATAAAAAAATATCGCAAAAATGTGCATCAATCATCTACATACACACAAGAAAACAACTATTGAGAAGGCAATAATCATTGAATTTCATTGAAAAAGTGTTCTTATAGCTTGCACAAGTTTGAAATAAGTTCTACTTTCTTGAAAATGTGAAATTACATTGCTTTTTTTAGTCTAAAAACTGAAAATCAAAGTTACAATCACAAAAAGAGAGAAAAGAAGCTTTTGCAGCTTACAATGCCTTTTCAAAAAGTGAAAGAACTAACTCAAATGAAAAGAAAGTTGTACTATTTATTCCACAATCCTTTCCTAAGTCTTAGTTTCATATTACAATCAACATGTGACATGTATCACAATTGCTTTTGAAGAGGTCAACTTTTTTGGGCACCTAGTACTTCCTTCAATGCTGACTCTTTAATGCGGTTGCAATTGTACGTTGAATAAATGAATGGAAAGAGCTTCAACTCTTAGATACTTGCAACTTTTTCCATTAGTGCTTCCAACCAATGAAACCCACTTCACCCTACTTATAGGACATGTGCTAGTCCTTTGAAATGGTCAACAACCTCTTTGAGTGTAGGAGAAGTTTGGACAACTTTTAACACTTAACTAATCTCATTAAGGCTTCTTTATCTTCATTTCTTCACCAATCAAAGGATTGTGATCTGCATTTATCTTTTATTGTAGACTTCCTTTGTCACTTGGTTGATTATGCTTCAACCTGAAACTACCCCTTTGTCCATAGCTAATTGTCATTCATTAACTTCCAAAATTCTATGAGGTGTTTATATCTTTTTTGTTAATTCACTGTCATGTAAACTAACCTTCATCAAGGACTGAAATCATAGTTGTTTTCTCTGTCCAACTGTCATCTTCACTTTTTTTACATTGTTTCAATGTTAGCTCAAAAATATGATTGGACTTTACAGAGATAGATAGATACATAAGTTTCATATAGCCTTGTTCATTTACATTCAACATAATTAGATGTATGCCTTGTTGGCTCTTCAATTACAATAACTCAAATAGTCAGTGATAGTAACATGATGGAATATGTTGTTTGAATTCAAATCATATTGTTTTTTCAAGTTACAAACATTCAAAACAAAAAAATTGAAACATCGTTTGGAATCCATCAAAACCTTCACAACAAAAAAGTTATAACATAACATTCTAATCAATTGAAAAAGGTAGGAAAACTGAAATTTGATGCCAAGCTATCTTGTGAGTTATTTGTGGCCTATGATGGAGGACCCCAAGATTGAACTGGTTGGGTTATGCTTGAGGTAGGTGAGGGTTGATAGGACTCTGAATGAGGACTCTAACTTTGAAATGGTTGGGTAATGCTTGGGCTAGGTGAGAGTGGATAGGACTACGAATGAGAAGGACTCCAACTTTGAAATGGTTTTGTTGATAGTTTGGATAGGTGATGGACAATATTGGGGGCATTGAATAGACACAATTTCTATGAAGATCCTATGGCGGTCAGGAAAGGGATTTAGAGGGTTTTTGAGTTACCTCTCCTTTGCAACATTTGTTCATGCCTTCTCCAAATATTTTTCCCTTTTTGTAGGTTCCTTTTATATCCTTTGTTGCTCCCTTTTTTTGTCCTTCTCCTTGTTTTCTAGCTCTTTTTCAACCTCTGCTACTACTCATTGCTTTTCCTTTTCAATTCTCATAAGAGCCTTCACCTCCAATGCTGCAATCCTTTCTATCTCGCGCTCTTCAAGTTGTTCCTTCTTCTTCAATTTCAATTTTGTGAGTTCCTTCTTATCCTCTTGCTCAGTTAGCAAGGCCATGTAGTCATCAACAGTTAGGAGTTGGGATCCTCTTGGAAATTTGATCCCACGGTCAGCTACCTTATTAGACTTGTCTTTGACTACATGAACTGTAGCTTAAAGAATTGTGAGATGCGTGAAGTTAGTTGGCCTCCCAAAGGCTCAATAAAATCCTCATTATTTTTTTCTGGCACTTCACTAGCTGTATCATCCAATCCATCTCCTAACTGATCAACATCATTGTCTCCCCAATCAACATAGAAATGAACTAATGTATTTGGACCCATGTTGTGTGGTGGAGATTGCATTGGAATACTTTGGTCTTCCTCCACATGCAGATTAATACCAAGATTAGCAGCACCATCTAACAACTAGGAGGGATCCTCAAGTGGAGTTGGTAGAGACAGAGAGATGTCTCCAATAGTATTCTACTCTCCCAATATTGTTTTTGGTGGTGATTGATTGTTCGAAAAATTTGAAGTTTGTGGTAGACTTTTGTGGCTTGCACATTTTGCTACTTCAAGTGGTTGATTGCAAAATGAAACAATAAATTCATACAAGTAAGATTGAGAGTAATTGAAGAAAAAACTAACCATGCATCTAATTGAGTTGATTGCAAATGAACAAGGGTAATTGCAGAACAAATTAACCATGCATCACATTTTTTTGATCTCCAACTTTTGTTGTTCCATCAATACACTCACCCTCACTCATTGCCAAACCATTACTGGATAGGCATAGAATGTTTTTAGCAGTCGATGCTTCCTTGGGGGAAGCAAACTAAAAATTCTTGCTAATCCTCATGTCGTTCTCCAAAGCATTTGGATCAAAGGGCCACATACCTATCCTCTTGAAGCCAGTTGTTATGTTTGAAACAATCAATGCCTTTTGAAAAGTTAGGCTGCCAAGTGTAGCCAATTATGCCCTTCTTATCTCTAGATTTGTATGTCTATTACTTCATTATGTTCTTTCCTTTCTGAAGTGAGATTTGAAACACGAGAAAACACTCACATCAAGAGGCTGCAGCTTGTGTGATGTGTGGGTAGTAGGGTGAGCAAGTCAATACCAAGCTCCCTTGCTTAGAAAATGGTAGAGAATGCTACATGGCTGCCATGACCATCAAATATCACAAGGTGCTTATGATTGGGCGAGCAACCCCCAAGTACTTGCATAGCAAAAAACTTTATCCATTTGACAAAAATCTCTTTAGTCATCCATGTGTGAGGCTAAACAACCAGTAGTGCTCCTGCCTCACAGTTGGGTATGTAGTTTTGCACATGATTTTTTCTTTGAACAAATAAAAACCTAGAATTTTCTGACCTGCAATGTTTGCACATGCTAGAATAGTGATCCACTCTCAGCTCTTTGGGATAATGTAAGCAACACTTATGCTGCCTTTTTTGGCAAGCACCTTCATATAACCATTCCGGCTAGCTTGCAGCCCTGTCTCGTCACAGTTCCAAATCCTCTGGGGTCCATATTTCCTGGTTGCGTATGTCTTCTCCAAAGTGTCATAGAAAGTAGTTACAACTGCAGGCCTAAGATTTATAGCATGGTATTTATCTTTCCCTTGGGCTATTCTCAAGCATAGATCGAGATGCCTTATTTTGAATCCAATCCACCAAGACTTGCCAAGAAGCCCATTCCTAAAGGGATTAGGCCTCGTTTGGCATATTTGGGCCACTTCTAATTTGAGATTGACAATATGCAAACCATGGCCAATAGCAGCCATCTCCTTGCACCATTGGACGACCAATGCCTCTTCCTCCTCAGTTAGGACTATTGGGGGCCCTTTCCTATTTGTAGTGGCAACACCACCCACTACAAAAATAGAGCAATATCATAATAGTGTTGTAAAGCATCAATTATCCTTCTGCGTCTTTTTTCAAGATTTATTTCCTTTAAAATAGGAAATGAAATATTTCTATCTTTTTGACATCTTATCTCATCTTTGATTTCCTCTTTTGTCAAAATCAAATCCTTATTGAATCTTGTCAAATCTTATCTTCTACCGACATTACGCTCTATAAATATGACCTCTCACAATACATAGGTGTTGATTTGTCTAGCATTCGATTCTGTCCAAATCAATCTTCCATCTATCTATCATTCTCTCCATTTGTCATTTTCATTGTCAAGTTGTTATGTTGCAGGAATGAGCACCCAACATTCCTCCATTGTCAACCCTTCAAAATCTCGCATTCTCATGTAGGTGGAGAAGAGAAATGGAGATAAATCGAGTTAGCGCGAAGATTAGTTTGCATTTGTGCTTCTTATTGTGATTTTCATGTTGTTTAGTACTCTATTGTGCTTGATAGGATTTAATTAGTTTATTGTTTTCAACTCTAAATCCGATTGATTTTTCCGTATCTACACTTGGAAATTGATACAATGGAATTTCCTTCAGAATGGGAGCTTGAGGAGGATCCCCAAGACAAACCACTCTCCTTAGGGTTGCACACAAATGCATGAAAGAGCGTATTTCATAAGGGTGAGCTTCTCACCCAGAATCCTTTGCAAGTTCCCCTATGAATACCTTCTACCGCGCGTTAGAATCGAGGCTGACAAATATGAGATTTGTGGAAAAGGCTTGATATTGTGTGATGAAGTCATTGATTTTTCATTATCACCTTGTTTGCATCGGATGAGATCTGAAAGGTCATATTGACCCGATGTTAGCTTGGAACTATCATAGAATTGGTTTACAAGTTGGTCAAATGAGAAAATTGAATTATCGGAGAGGAATAGTACCATTAGTGTTGTATCCTTGAGAGATTGATGGAATAGTTTTCCATCAACACGTCATGATGGAAGAAATTTGTGCATAGGGCATTAAAGATGGACACATGCATTTTGGATCCTTTTTGCTGACGTATTTTTCAAATTTATGGATCTCCATTCCTTGGGGGAAGGGATTGTTCAGAATTGCAATCGACAATGGGCTATGCCAAAAGAAGGGTTGGAAGATAGGTTGGGCAGAGGCTTGGGAGAGACTTTCCAACTAGCTCTACATCTTACCCATATTCTAAGAAGAGTGTTTAGAGTAGGGTCATTAGAAGATAGAGGGCCAAAGGAGCCTCCTCCAGAACTGCCACTAGAGCCACCACCAGAACCACTTGTTTGATCTCCATTGGAACCACTGTCGGAGCCACCACCACTAGTAGGTCCCCCATCAGAGCCACCAATGCTTCCAAAGGTACCACCATGACCTCCACCAGAACCATTTCCACTAGCACCATCCCCGCTGCCAAAGCCACTACCACTACCAAAGCCCCCACAACTCATCCCACCAAAACCCCCACCACTAGAGTTGATAGGAGGGGTGAAGATAAAACCCAAGGGGATCTTGTTCACTTTGATAGTTTCAGATCCCTTGTAGGTAGAAGGGATGTTTATCGAGGGTATGGTATTGGCCATGTATACAGATGTAGGAGGCATCGACAATCCTAGTTTTCTCTCATGGTTTTCAAAAGTGACTCCTCGTACAATGTTAGGTTTTTTTGGAGGAGCACATGCATCAGTCAAAATAGAGATACTAGCCAAGATTTCTATGCTAGTTTGGTATTTTCCCACCATATACTTTAGTTTGTTGATAACCCAGGTGGCCCTATCCAACTTTAGGTCTCTTTCTAAGTGATGTTCCAAGTCACCCAACCCTTTGCTGAGGGTGGAGACATATTCTGCAGGAATGTGAACAACCTCATGCTCATCGATTGACAATGGTGTGGGAGATGCAGGAGGAGTGGGGACATGGTCTGTCTCATCAGAGAATCCTACCTCACCCTTTGACAACTACTCTTGTGCGGAAAGAACAATGGCAGATCCAACAAAAAGGCCTATATAGAAACTAGTAGTGACCTTCGTGCTCTCCATCAAAAGGTGTCATAAAATTCTCCTAAAAATATACTTAGAGGTTGTGGACTGGATTGTGATGCTCATAAACCTTCACAACACTCAGGGGCACAACGATCACAAGGTATAAGGGAAAATCCTCAACACCAATGAATGGGTAGATGTTGGTTCACGTCGGGTTCACCAAAAATGTAAGAGAGGGTGACCAACCACGTTCAAGGCCCTAGGTAATGGAGAGCCAAGACCAAAAGGCTGCCTTAACTTACCTTAGTTTAAAGGGGTTTTTTGAAATAAGGGATGAGAATGATGAGGACTATAAGGCACTTCAATCACTCTATAGAATCGAAATCAATTTTGGGGCTAGGTGAGCTCATTCTCAGGTTCAACACTGTGCCCTAGCTCTTTGCTTGAAGAAAAAAGCACAGTTCTGGGATGGTAGCGTGGCTTGTTGGCATCTTTCAAGTGCATTGGCATCCGTACAAATAGAGGACTAAAAAGACAATGTGAACCACGAAAAAATAGACTGACGACCTAGCTAATGGTTTCTAGGAGAGAAAAACAAAACTATGAAATAAGAGATATATAAGTGAATATGATAATGCAAATAGATTAAAGCTATGGTGAAAAAAATGATCTCACAAAGAGACTATTCATGAGCTAGCTCCAAGTGCACTTCCACCTACACATAAGAAAGAGGAAAATTGTTGGGAGGCTGTATAGGGGCCTGCCTTAGTCAGACCCCTATTTTGGTGTTTTCACCTCCATGTATAGCCAAGATAGCATTTGTAGAGAAAAATATGATAAAGGAAGAATGAAAGTAAAGAACACAATAACACTACAAAATAGTAATGTGCTACTCAACCGAATCGTAGAGGAGAGGAGTGAAAATTCTTACCACCTCCACAAAGAGCTCACTAGCTAATGGAGAAGAAAATGAGAGGACTCAAGCCCCTGCTATAATGGTGTTGCTCCACACTTTCTCTACGAAGTTGATGGAGTGTTGTTGTTATTGCTATGGAGTTCCACAGTGCTGCTTGAGAGTGATGGATGCTTGAGAATGCTAGAAAGGTTGTGTAGAGAGCTGAATTGAATGCTTAGAGGGATGAAATAAAGGAATGAAGAGTGTTTTTGAAGGTGAGATGAGAAAAATGACCATATTAGGGTTAACTGGTCAAAGAGGGGTGTTACAAATTGACCCCAATGGGAAGTGTAATGCCCTTGCAAGCTTCAGATGTGGGAATTTGTTAGGGACATAAGTGTGTTACATGGATGTCTACATATCATGTGGGCATCCCTAATAGTTATTCTTCTACCGATGCACAAAACAGACACCAAGTGGAACGAAGGAAACAAGTTGATGTGGATTTTTTCCTTTGATTTTGGTTTTCTAAGGTGAGGGAATGTAAAAGGAAAATTTGTGTAAGGGGTGAAAATTTGCTCCTATACACCTGGAAAATGATTCTTGTGACTGCTAGGCCTATGGCTACTATGGCATTCATATTTTATCTAAAGGATTTGAATTTGAATATCATAGTCATGGTGTAGTCTATGGGAGGATATATTTTGCTCAACACATACGATATGGCTATGCATGCAAAAAATAGTATGATCAAAACCGGGAAGCTTCCACCACGTCCTTCTATTCCCATGTTCATAGAAATCTCTAGTAGCCACTGGGAAGAAGCAATGTTGAGTGCCTTCACTCTAAAAGAGACCACGTCGGTTGTACCACTATCCATGTACATATACCTTGGTTCATAACCAAGCACATTGGGCTCCTCTTCATTAGCAACAAATGTCAATGATATGAAGAACCTCATGTGGTCCTTTGCAAATGAGCTAGTCCTCATTCAATGATAGAAAGCAGCACCTTCGAAGCCTCCTAGATAGACCTATCAAGGAGGAAGGCTATCTTATCAACAAAATGCATATTAAGGAGATTCAAAAGGAGGAAGTCAGCAATCAACACCCACTAACTAGATAGTCTCAGTTACCATGCCAATTTAGATTGTTAAGAACAGTCCAAGCAAATACTTAGTCCTAGGCCAAAACAACCTGGTGGAGGATGAGAACACATGGTTCTTCCCATGTAATGATAGCCATATTCCCCAAAATTGTCTAAGAGGAAATCTACAATAGAAGATAACAGAGAGAAGAAGCCATGGCGTGTTCTCAAACATGAAAGAATATCAGTCTCTCAAAATGGAGAATGCTTGTTTCAGAGTACAAACACAAGGAATGTCCTCAAAGCAAGAGTTGGATATCGTACTGGACCAAGCACTCTTCTCTTGGATGGAAGAAGAAGATGGACTATTTGAAAATGATACTGCAATGACTAGTGCCCCACAAGTATAGTTAGACTACAACACAAGGTCCAAAAGAAGGCTCACTAGAGAATATGTGCAACAAGCTCCACATCAACCAAAACTACAAGTAAAGAAATCCATGTAGGCACGACCCACTCATTAGTCACAAACTCCACCATTTCCAGAGAAGGAGATAGGTAAAACATTGAGCCCACCCATGATGGATCAACCTCTCCTAAAGATGAAAGAGAACCACCATTCAGACCCAAGGTACCTCTAATTGAAACACTCAATGTGGTTGAATAGTTGAAGAAGGTGCCCGCTAATGTATCTCTATGGGACATTATATCAATTTTGAAACAAAAGACGTTGATCTAGGAAGCATTAAGAAAAGAAGAACAAATACTACAGATGGATGCAATTCCACCACACAATCAAGTTAGAGACAAAGAGCCCACTTTGGACCCCCAATCTTTGAGAGCTGCGATATATGTGAAGTTC
>VDFB02118843.1:0-16601 GCA_007258455.2 Sequoia sempervirens
TTTCATTTTCCTTAGACAATTAGTGCACGATAAATAATTTAAATTGTTATTTTAGATGTTAATCTTTGAAATCTATTATGTTTAAATACATGTACTACATATATTGATAGTCTAATGTAATCTTTTCTTTTTATGCAACAACTTGGTTCTTATGACCGAGTCTGACCCATTGGATGAAGTTGCACAACAGGTATATATCTTTTTTATTGTCAACATTATAATTATATGTGCATGTGCATTTACATTCTTGTCATTTTTTATACAGGAAACCATCTTAGTTGATCCATCCACTATGAGCCCATCTGGTGTCATAGCATCACAACCAATATGTTTCTATTTTATATTGCAGATCATTTACATTTAGATAGGAGTAGATATGTGATTAGTAGATATGATTATTTGTCAATAATTATATTTTAATTTGTATAATTTTTTATTTTATCTACTATAGTCCTCTGTTCGACTCAACATTGTGATGAGTGAGAGACCATTACTTTATACGAGGACTCCCGATCGTCCTAAGGGATAATCATATGCAGAATGTCTTGCAGAAAAGAGAGCAAGATTTGAGGTAAACAAGAATTGCATTATGGATATAATATAGTACATGTATACTAATTTTGATGTTAAATTTGTAATTTATAAATGATGGTATATAAGTTTCTATTTACTAGTCTATCTTGTCAACCATTCACATAATCTAATTTGTGGTTTGAAATGTTATTGTGCAGGAAATTGTAGAGAATGTAACTTCTTCGAGGAGGCTTGATTTTGATGGTCCAACACAGAATTAGGATATGTTATAGATTGACATGTACTTAGTGTTTGATAGATCTTGAGATGACATATATGCCACAATTTGTAAAACTTGTTGTAAAACTTGTTCTGAGTAGGCATATGCCAAATTTGTATATGAAAAAACACAATTAATCTATAGTTTGATATATAAGAATTGATATTTGGTCTAATTTGTTCCTCGTGTGCATGTCTTTCTACTTTGAATTTTCAAAATGGAATGTATAATTATCTTAGAATTGTTTAAAGTTATGATTGATAATGTATGTTATAGATTAACGAAATAACATTTTAATAGAACTTATGAATTACAATTGGTAATCCATCTATTTCTTTGAGGATATTTTTCAAACAATGAATTTCCTTTTCTATTGTACTAAATTTTTCATACATGTCTACCAATACATTTTTATCAAACACTCATTTTGAGAATACCCATGATTTCAATCTCTGTTGAATGAATTTACATTTGACACTATTTTGTTTTTAAACTTGTGTAATGAAGTGTGTAACTAATTTTAATTTCAAAAGAAGTTAAAATTAATGAAAAGTGGATACAACATAATGAAATGCATTTCATGTTACAGTGTTCATTCGAAAGTAATATAATCATCTGGATAAAAAAACAATGTCACTTAATGTTCATTGAAGCATAATAACATGTAAAAGGAATAAAATAATCTTGAGTAAGAATCAATATCTTCACAAAATCAACTCAAACCCACAAAAAAAAGGTTGTGAAAGAAACCCATTACCCTTCTCTTTAACATATCTCAAAACCTAATGTGCTTTGTAGTGCCCCTCCAGTTGCCACACTTTGTTTCACATGTGACTCTGATCTGTTGGTAGTTGTTTTAGTGTATTTATGATGATGTGGTATTGTATGTTGGTTTTGGTGAAGGAGACAGTGTAGCATTACTTACTCGAGTACCCTGCTACACTGTGACTCTTCTTCACGGTGTGTTTGTCGATATATGATGATATGTTTAACAGTGTTGTTTGATGCAGTTTGCAGGTACCGGGTATCGGCTTCACCTGCTTCATTAGGTCTGAGCGTGCCTTGACACAATGGAAATATGTTGTTTCAGAGATAGTGTTAGGTTCGTCATTAGCCATCGTTCTTCATTGAATGAGTATCTGTTTGTCACCCATTGTTGTTGTTTTGTCATTTGTTTCCATCATGTCATTCTTGTCTTCATCATGTTGGAAATTCACTGATTGGTTAGTTTAACGGTTTATTGATTAGTCATGATTTATTGATGATGTTGAAATGTTAAGTTAAAATATTGATGTTTAGATATTTTAATAATTGAAATTGTAATGTTATTTTTAAAAAGGGTTTGATTAATTAAATTAATTAAACGATATATTTATTTAAGTGTAATTGTTAGTTTACATAATAGAATATTTATTTATTTATTGTCCAACTTTAAAATGTTTGAAAAGTAGATAACATTGAAAAAATATTTCAAATGTGAAAATATCTCAAAACCTGACTATGTGTCAGAGATGTTATCTTGATTGTTTATTTAATTTGAACTAAATGATCAATTGGAATTACATACTGACTTTGAGTTAAGTTTCGTAATTGTGAGTTAATTAAAAGAGGGAATTAAAAAGATTTTGGGGTGCAATTTCATTCATGGGAATGGATTTTGGATTGCTAGGAAGAAAAATTTCATGATTCTGGCTTCTATCTTCATTGGTTTCGGGATAATAAACCAAGTTTTCTTCTTTTGTCTTATCATTTTCGTGTATAGAAAGCTTATGTATGAATTTTATGCCATTTGACCTTTCTTATGGTTGAATCTGTTTACTGTATCTTCTGCAAAACATCAAAAAATAAATTGTTGTTAGTTAGAATTGAAGTAATTAAAGGAAATTTTAGTGAAATGGAAACAATTAAAAACCTAGCGGTAATATTACTAGGTTTTCTATTGATTATTGCTCTATCTTGAAAGATTTCTCATTATTGCTTTGTTGAATTCAATAATATCAGATTCCATTTTTTTGCAAAACTATTTATTAGCCATAACGATATTTAATCTTTTGCACCACATGGTTAATGCGTTTGAAATCTTTGGATTTGAAGAAATCTCCTTAGCTGAAATACTGTAGAGAGATTTAATAAATTGCTTGAAACAAGAGTAGTTTATTGATTAATATGTTAAGCCTTTCCTTCAAATGACACTTTTTTGAATCCAAGGATATATATATTGAAGTGTTTTGAATTGATTTGGGTGAAATTCATTTGGATCTTTCTTCTTTGCTTGATCTTCCCGAAGAAATCAATTTATTTACTGTCTTATGGCATCACCCCTGCTACTGAATATTCTAGCAGACTCATTCTTATATCTTGCAAGTTCACTTGGGTAGTCAACACCAATCTCTATAACTGTGGATACCATTCTTCACATTCACTAATCCTCCATCGCTATTGGTGGTATCGTATTCCCTTGCATCAGGAAAATAACATAGTGAAAGGTTTGGGAGAACCGTCCCCATCAGCTATACCCTGCGGTCTATGGTCTTGCAGGTCCCTCATGCCTTGCCATGCAAGTTGTTTATAATCTCATAAATTTTCTCATTCTTTTATATTGTCACGGTTTGATTAACCTCCTTGATTCCATTTGCAACTTGTCACAGCGGCAACACTTGAACATGGTAGGGCGTATAGATTTAAATAACCTCCCTGATTCTATTGGCATCTATCGCAGTTGCTACACTTGAAAATAGAACGTTGTAGAGGTTTAAATAATCTTCTACCTCATTCTTATTTGTTGTAGATATTGTGACTTTCCCATACATTGGGTAGTGATCTTCAGATATGTCCTGTTGTAGCCGTTTTATCCTATTGCTTTCGTGTATTTCATTCTTTTCTTTTGGCTTGTTAGAGCAAACTAGCATACATCGACTAGTTTGGATTTTAGCCACTATCTAAATAGTATCGCCATGCAAACTCATCACCCAGTTGAGATTCTTGTTTACTAGCAATTGATCTGGAGTGATCAGTGAGTACAATATTGGCGTATTAACTGCCAATTCCTTGCTTATTTTTATCTGCACTTAACCGGTCATTATATTGCATGGTGTGTATTTCCATTAACAAGACGTCTATTTACCTGAGCTTTCGTGGGTTATCTGCACTCAACCATATTGCTGGTGCATGATGCGGACTCTTCCTCCTTAACCTTGTCATAAGTTATATTTTATTCTTCATATACTTATAGTATGCTAAATCAATTTCAGTTTTCATGGCTTAACAGTCTGTTGTCCTTGCTTGAGATTGCATTTACTTAACTGAATTGTAATGTATGCCACGTGATCCCCTTTATATGAGTTTAAACTTATTGGATTTTTCTTTAAATATAAAAAGAATAGAAGTTCTTATGTTAATTTCAATTATTATGAATTTGAAGTTCTTTAAATTTTATTTGAATTAAATTAGTTTGAATTTAAAGAATTTGTTGTAGAAAAGATTTATATTAGAGTTTGAGTTGAAGAGTATGTTTGATTTATAATAATTGCAACTATAATTTTGAATCGTTAAGGCAAAGCAATGATTATTTGTTTGTAATATGATAAGGCTATAATTGATGTGGAAATAAATACTTTTTAGATTAACTTCATTTAGATATGTTGAAAGTATATATATATATATTATTCAATTGAGTTGATATTTAGATTTCATTATAAGTTGAAGTTTTAATATTACAATTATTTATTAGAAGTTGGAATTCCTTTAATGATATTTATTTTTATCCAATGTAGATTTAAAAGAGATTTTTAGTATTGTGAAAGGAAATAATTAAATTATGCATAGATTGATTATTTAAGCTATGAACGAAAATAATTATGATGGTAGTTTTTGATCCACTAGAATTATAATTATTTGATTGGTAAAAATTAAGTCTACATTGATATGAAAATAAATGTTTTGAGATATGTTGTTTAATATCTTTGGAGTGAATGATGATTATGCTTGACAATGTTTAAATGTGAAGGAACGATATTTATTTTGGTATGTATGTCTTCCTGAGACTTGTAAGTTCTTTAAAGAATTGTTTGAGATAATTGAGTTTCACAATTCTTGTATAGGATATGTTTGGTTAGGTCATGCACGATGTTTGTACTACCTATGTGGTGAATGAGAGTATGATGTTTTATGTCATGGATAAAATGTGGTCCTACCCTATTCTGATTGGTGCATGATGGCTATCCTATATGTTATGTGAGTTTTCTTTTGCTTATAGGAAGAGTGGCTTTCATTATGCACCGAAACCCTAAGAGGTTACCAGGGTAACCTACCAAAAGTAGTTAATCTAGTGAAAATCTAATTTAATATACACGAGGTTGGGTGATAATCATAATATAAATTAGATAATTTGAATGCCTCACCTAGTGCCTTAATGCTTGTATAGATTAAGGGTAGGTTGAGAAGGATTGGAATGGCTTGGTCATCTACCTTGTCTTCCTAAAAGGTAATTCAACTCCACATGAGTTTTTCCAGGGGCCAGAAATTAGTAGAGATTGCTAGGGTAACTCTAGATGAGGGCCGATAGTCTAGGAAGATTCACAAGGGTAACCTAGAACAACTATGTGATGACACTCTTACTTGAAGCATGTTTGAAGTCTTTTGTGTAGAGTTAACTATTGTATTGTAGTCATCTCTAGAAGCATATGTTGTGATTACTATGGTTGATGTCATTATGTTGTTATGTCGTGATGTGATTGTCAGCCATTTGATGTTATGTTCCATTCTCTTATATGTTTTGTTTTACCTTAGTGGACCCGACATTATCTCCTAGCACAGGGGAGTGGACTTCAAAGTACCACGTGGTTGGGAGGAATGTACTCTATCCTCCATTTGGTCCCCTTGCAAGTCATGCAGCTCGAGACAAGATTGATCTTGACAGGTTCTTGGATTCTCTTTGTTCATGGAGTTGGACACTGAGCATGCTCATGAACGAGACAGATGGATGTACATGATTGTCATCCATATTGCATACTATCTTGATAGTTATATAAGGCTTTATTGTATTATGATTTTGATGTTACGAGATGTATCATGATCTCACTTAATGTATTTTGAATGTAACTTGATCCCATCATGATTTGTAATTGTATCATTCATTTGGAATGTAGTTTATCCTTATGCATTTTGTATCGTGATTTAGTAATGTGATGTTTACTTGTATTTGTTAAGTAGCGTTGTCATGGAACCTTGAGAATGTATGTGTTTATGTACTTATATTCTTAAGTTGTAATCAAATGGTGTAAAAAAAATAAAAAAAATTGTTCGATTATTTTGGTTTATTATGTGTTGTTCTCTAGATTCCTCGGCACAATTTTTTTTTTCAAGTGACAAATATGCAACATAATAATAACATACATCACATGAAATGAAACAACACATGTACAACATATAACAAGTCCCTTGGGGTTACATGACTACATTACTATCTGTATCAACATCTTTACATTACATGAAAGATACTAGTAACCATAAGATAACATGACCATGGACATTACATTAATATCATGAAGTTACAATGCTCAAGGATTACATCAGTACAATAGTACTTAAAACAAGGATTACAAAAAGAAACAACAATAACATTTAAGGAAACCTCCAACACAATAAATAACTGACACAAGATGTAATCAACATATGAAATAACCAACACAACATAAAAAAGCATCAAAAAACATATGAAAACATCCACTTCCAGAGGCTCAAGAACAAAAAGAGGGGAAACCATAGCATAAAAGGTTGTCAAAGGGTGGAGTGTCATTGCATAGGTGCTATGGGTTACCTTGGTGTAACCTTCCTAGGCTACTGGATCACCCTGACCACCTCTACTGGCCGTTGGACCCCTATGCCGCTATGTGGGAACAACATACCTTGCAAAGTTACTATATAGAGGCAAGACATTTGATCTTGCTATTCCAAGCCTTCCCACTCATCCCAAGCCTAAACAAGCACTTGGGCCCATGAGTGAGGTTACATTATCTGGATTCATGTGAGATACAACCCAAACCCCCTAATTAATTAAGTTATCACTTGATTAAACTCACAAGGGCTGCCCTAGACTAGCCACTTTGGGTGTCAGACCCCCATTGTGAGCCACTCTCCCAACCAACAATAATAGCTCAAAATCACAAATGGCATGCCAACTTTCACAAGAAACCAAATCCAACAAATAACTACATTAGGTGAGGCATGCACCATCTCATGCTACAACGAACTTTAGAGTAATGAAAACCACATTCAAGTGCAAGGCTCAAGCCACATAAACACAAAACAAGTGTAAAGGTCAACCATCGTCAAAGTAACAAAATCATAAAACCACTCGCATTCAGGTGAGACTTCAAAAATTACACCAGGCCAGATATGGGTTACCCAAGGCGATCCTCCTAGGTCGTCGGCCCCCATACCAGCTCTTGCAAGTAAAAAAACATATCCCCTATAACTTCTGGAAGACTCTCAAAATACTAACAAAAGGGTTTACCCAATGAAATGGCAATAATAACATGATCTCAAGAGACTAATTACAATCCACAATCACAAATCAACAATTGTAAAATAACGAGTGTAAACATCACAAGGAGATCTATAAACTCAATCAAACTAACATAGTTCCACTCAATACAAAATCAATCTAAGAGCAATCAAATCATCTCAATGACACAATCAAGCACAAGTACCCAATACCAAAATCAACTGACAGTGCATACATGATGTAAAAACCACTAATGTACAAATAATGTCTCCCAAACCAACTTTAACAATATTGCTCAATGACTCTTAAAAATAGTTACCAAAAACACCCTAATCCAATAAGCAACACAATAATTCAATACAATAATCAATCAAAACAACCACCACTTAGTTCAATCAATAGATCATATAATCCAAATAATAATATTTATGTCATCTACTTAATTAACAAAATAAGCATCCCTACCAACTAGTTATACGACAACCCTAGTGCTAACATTACAACTTCAAATATCAATATTTCAATTATTTCATTTACAACCAATTTCACTAGTAAACTACTAAAGCATAATTAACAATCATTTCCAAATCATCTAGTAGAGAGTGACCACAAACATTTACAAATAACCTAAGTTTTCAAATAATCCACTCTTAACATTTTTCCCTCACCTACTCATATAAATCTAATAGAGTACTAAGTAATTTGGTATAAAAGTCAATTGATGAGTGAGGATCCAAGGTTAAGTTGTACATATTAATTTTTAAGTATTAGATAATAAAAGAAGGGTATGTGCAGGATCATGATGGGGCAAAAAGTGGCGGTATGATGGGTATTTGTAGGGTATGTGGTTGATAACTTCTTTTTTTTACCCAAAATTGATGAAATGAAAAGGGTTTTTAAAGGAGATTCTCATCTTTCCACCAATATAAATTATGCCTTACTTTGAATTTAATAAATAATTATTATTCATTTTCTATTTGAATTACAACTAAATTCCTAATTGATAGGCTGATTGAAAAATATCTATAACTTTCAAATGGTATCACATTTTTGGAATCCAAAACATGCATCACATTTTATGCTTTGCATAATATAGGATTAAAAAGAAAAAATAAATTTCATGAAGTTTTGACCAAGTTAAGGTGGTCAGACATGGAGTTTTAATATTTTTAAAAAGTTGTAATAAAAACTCATAATTAATTATTTACTTGGAAAAAATAAATAAAGAATATGCATCACATCCAGACATGAGTCCTCTACTTATTTCTAAAATCTTATAAAAAAATATTATCATTTTATTGTGGTTAGGGTGGTCAGACAGACACCTACTTCTTATTTTTTCCGAAATTTAAGTACTACTACATTGAAATTTCAAATTTTCACCAAATAGATTTAAAATAAATAAATAAACCTAGTAGTTTAGAAATTACATTCAATTTTCTATAGATTCTATTCTTACATATTTTTGAAATAATAAAGATAACTTATTCAAATTTTTACGTCAAATTTTCTAACTCTGATTTTTTTGAATTTTTTGCCACTTAAGGGCCTATTTTTTCCATGATGATTCTGCACATACCCAAAATTTACTTTTAACTCAATCAATTTAATACCTTAACTATCTCCTTTATATGACATTGATACTTTTTATAATACCACGGTATGAGAATATATATATATGTACGTATATAACAACAAGTGCAATATTTCCCTATATACATCATCATTTTCTTATGTACAATCAAAACAAATTTGACTTGGAGAGAAACAATGTTTTCTATATCTAAGTGACCATTGATATCGACAATAACCTATTTAGTTTAAAAGAAAAGTATAAGAGAATTTAGTTCTCAACTTAGGATGAAGATCTGAAAGATTAAGCATCACCATCTGAATTAGCTTATGTTTTAAAATCTAAACATAGTTTGGTCTAGTCTATGAGGTTTTCTAAAGGCAGTCAAAACACATCATTGAAAGGAAACCAGTCTATGACTTAAAACTTTACAAATACAACTATGGTTCGACTAGATTTTCCCCCTTAAACTAAAGATTTCCAGATGACACACCCTTCTAAGTTTCGCAAGTAAGGTAATTAGGGACGAGCATGACTATTCGATGAAAGATAGAGACAAAATTCTTGGAGATGTTTAGATTGAACTCGGATCAAGCCGTGGATGCTAGTGATGCTAAATGAGATCAAATGCAATACATCTATATCAACATGTACATATATTTATATACATGAAATTGAATATTGAACAGACAGTTACACAAATTAAACTCAAAGAGAAGATTAGGAAACTTTTAGAGGAGAAATCGGCTGAGGGGTAAAAAGGAAATGATGCTCCTCAGATATGCAAAATTGCAAGATAAGCTTCAAATAGATTAGTAACAAAGCTCGAAAATCTTTTAATTATTCAAGCACAATGGAACGCCTCCTGACATGGCAAGCTTTGCTTATTTTAAGTGCACACAATTATGCAAGTTTGGGAGCTACGCACACCACACACCTTAGTAACCCTTATTGTGTTGCATATATAACTGATCATTTGAAGTGTGTGGCTGGCCTTTCTACTCACATTGGATAGCTTGGAGAACAACACTCTTGGTTCCAGTCATGTTTATAGGGAGCATGTATTGATATGCATGTGTCAAATGTGGGAGTAGACATATAACTCACTAATGGTTGAAAGAAAGCTACAAGGATCATAGTCTCAAGACACTCCCATAGCATGAAATGCTCAAACGGTATAATAGATGTACACAAGCAACTCAAGAGATAGGTGAACATCAAAAATTTTATGAGAAGCTTCAGCCACCACACAACTAGAGGAAAAATGATATAGAAAAATAAACAACTCAACACCAATAAAGAACACTGCAATGTAAAAAAGCTTAATCCAACTGACGAGCTTTAGCAATGAAAGAGTTTGAAAAGGTAGAGATTAGAGGTGATGATCAAGGAGAGCTAGCGGGCCATAGGTTTGTGTCGACATACTTGGTTGGCACGGGTTCCACTAGAAGCATATATTTAATCTTGTTCAAATAACATCAAGCAATAATTGCAAGTTACATACATAATGGACTTGCAAAAAGGTGTAGCGACTTACTTACAAGGCAGAGTCAAGCCCCTAAGAATACAAATCAACAAGGGGAAGAATTGGTTCAGTCATATCAGTTATGGGTCGCGCTCTTGAGGAGGACATTGGTAACATAAATGAACAATCAAAAGAATGAGTATGCATCGAACAAGTAATAACATTTAGGAGAAATAACAAATCAAGTGCCTGGGGGTTTCATTTAAGATTAGACTATTCAGAAAAGTCTCAGAAAGAATGTGATCACCTTACCTCCAATCGCACTCCCTTCAACCCTTCATCTTTCTCAGCATACTTCTCCAATCCAAGATTTCTCTCCTTCCCCAACACTAGCTATTCAGAGCTATCTTATCTACAGAAAACCATCTTCCATTGCCTCTCCTTGCCTTCAAGAGTAGGCTCCCATCCTTTAAGCAGATATTACTTTTTCCATATCCATTTTTTTAACTACCTAACCTAAACTTAGAATTTGCAGTTGAAGAATCCCTGACCAGTCGCTCCTACCATTAATTTTACTATTTGTTTTCTACTCCCATGCAGTGATTACAAAACATGCCTAAAAATGTGCCAATATCAAGGAAGCTGTCAAACGATTTCCATATTCGTATTCACATGCAATAATTATAATTGGTAATCAATTTAAGTTATTCTCTCCATGTAAAGAATTTCATTACAAACTAACACTCATGCATATAAATGCATTTAATTATATTCCAGTTTAACAATTTTAACTAATTATTTTATTTATTCTTAATATCATTAGCATCTATTTCAATTATCAAAAAAAAATTTAACTTTAAAACCTTAATTTAATGCAATGGTTAATCAGAGTACCAACAACCAGATTTTAAATTGAAAATAAGCTAAATTCCTGACCACCAATGAAGTTGTAACAATACTGACGGACCACCCAACCAACTGCATGTTATAAGGGGGTTAATTGAAAGTATGCATTTCCACACTTATCTCACTCAAAAAACACCTCAAACACATTTATAGAAGTCTGCATATGCTTAATGCACCTTTAGAAATTGCTGCCCCAATAGATTTCAATCACTAACACCCTTAAACCTCCCAATTTCACTCAAAAACCACACTTTTCATATCTAGGGCATCATACCCAAACCTTGATTGACCTCCCCTACTATCCCAAACCCTTATAACATCTAATTTCTACCTAATTGAGCCATGAAAAAACAACTTCAAATTGTTTTCCAATGAACTACAACAAGATGACTCTTGAACTTCCATCATTTGACAATAAGTTGCAATTTTGATAAGCAGTATAAAGTTGCAAAGTGGTGCAACTTTCGTTCTGCAACTCGTAGGACCAAACAGACTATTCCAACACATATGGATGGGTACGTTTATGATAGGTATGGTCCTCTTTTGCACCCAAATATGCCAAATACTCTGAGCTACATTGGACTGACGATTTCCCTTAAGAGTCCAAAGTGCTAAAAGGCAACAATCTTTGAAGGGCTATTTCTCAAAAAGCGTGATGCCTAAAAAATTTCTGTTAGAGGCTATGGGATTGTGTTGGGACCTTGTACAATAACCTCTCTCATATTTTTCTATCTCGGAGGCGTTTTCCCGCGGTGACAAGTTTTCAATTGAGGAAAAAGTTGTCAGATGCAAGTAATGTAAAGTTGCAAAGTGGTGCAACTTTTGTTCTGCAACTCGTAGGACTAAACAGACAGTTCCAACACGTCCAGTTGGGTATGTTTATGCTAGGGATGGTCCTCTTTTGTACCCAAATACTCTAAATCACTCTAAGCTACATTGGACCAACGATTTCCCTTAATAGTCAAAAGTGCTAAAAGACAACAATCTTTGAAGGGATATTTATCAGAAACTGCGACGTCTAAAAACTCTTTTTCTGAGGCTATAGGATTTTGTTACGACCCTCTACAATAACCTCTCTCATTTTTTGCTATCTCAGAGGGATTTTCCCGTGGTGACAAGTTTTCAGTTGAGGAAAAAGTTGCCAGATGCAAGTAGTGTAAAGTTGCAAAGTGGTGCAAATTTCATTCTACAACTCGTAGGACCAAACAAAATATTCCAACACATCTAGATAGGTATGTTTACACTAGGTATGGTCCTTTTTTTCACCGAAATATGTCGAATCACTTCAAGCTACATTAGACTGGTGATTTCCCTTAAGAGTCCAAAGTGCTAAAAGGAAACAATATTTGAAGGGCTATTTCTCAAAAATCGTGATGCCTATAGACACTCTATTTGAGGAAATGGGATCATATTGAGACCCTCTACAATAACCTCTCTCAATTTTTTCTATTTCAAAGGTGTTTTCTCTCGGTGACGAGTTTTTAGTTGAGGAAAAAATTATCAAATGAAAGCAGTGTAATGTTGCAAAGTGGTGCAAATTTCTTTCTACAACTCGTAAGACCAAAAAAATTCTTCCAACACATCCGGATGGGTACGTTTACACTAGGTATGGTCCCTTTTTGTACCCAAATATGCCGAATCACTCTAAGCTACATTGGACCGATGATTTCCCTTAAGAGTCCAAAGTGCTAAAAGGTAGTAATATTTGAATCTTTATTTCTCAGAAATTGTGATGCTTATAGACTCTTTGTCTGAGGCTATGGGATCATGTTGAGACCCTCTACAATAACCTCTCTTAGTTTGTTCTATCTCAGAGGAATTTTCCCACGGTGACAAGTTTTTAGTTGAGGAAAAAGTTATCAAATGCAAGCAGTGTAATGTTGCAAAGTGGTGAAAATTTTGTTCTACAACTCATAGGACCAAATGGACTATTCCAACATGTCCATATGCATACCTTTACACTAGGGATGGTCCTCTTTTTGTACCCAAATATTATGAATCACTCTGAGCTACATTGGATTGGCAATTTCCCTTAAGAGTCCAAAGTGCTAAAAGATAACAATATTTGAAGGGATATTTCTCAGCAACCATAACACCTATAGAATCTATGTCTAAGGCTATGGGATCTTGTTGTGACCCTTTACAATAACCTCTCTCAATTTTTTCTATCTCGGAGGCATTTTCCCGCAGTGAAGAACCTTCAGTTGAGAAAAAAATTGTCAGATGCAAGCAGTGTAAAGTTGCAAAGTGGTGCAACTTTGTTCTACAGCTCGTAGGACCAAACAAAATATTCCAACACGTCCGGATGGGTACATTTACACTAGGGATGGTCCTCTTTTGCACCCAAATACATCAAATCACTCCGAGCTATATTGGACTAGAGATTTCCCTTAAGAGTCTAAAGTGCTAAAAATAAGTAATATTTGAATCTCTATTTCTTGGAAACCGTAATGCCTACAGACTCTATATATGAGGCTATGGGATCGTGTTGGATCCTCTACAATAACCTCTCTCCATTTTTTCTATCTCAGATGCGTTTTCCCGCGGTGATGAGTTTTCAATTAATGGAAAAAGGGTCAAATGGATGCGATGTAAAGGTGCAAAAGGGTTTAGGGTTTGTTTTGTTCCTTGTCAGTAAGTGAAAAAGTGATTCATTTACTCAAATACACTTAATTGTGAACTACACACATGAATAGAAAGTATATGCCTTAAAACATCTAAGTCATAAAGTATACATTGCAATGCTCATAAGTGACAAAGTATACACTTGAATACACGTAAAGTGTACACAATATACATGATATTATCATTCAATAATTGCTATCAAATATAGGATTTGCAAAATGCCATGTAGGCATACAACAAACGACCCTAATACATAGTCATTTCCCAGTAGGGGAAGGAAATAGAGCTCGCATTTCCTTCACAGTTGGCACACTCTTCCACAAGAGTAGCATATTGACATTCTAGAGTGAAACACCTATACAAACCATTAAGGTAGCAATCAAACTTTGTACAATATAGAAAAGATGCTTAGAATAACAAATCTATATTATTCTAAGTGACCTAATTGATGATGAAATGGTAATGAAAACTATAAAAGATGTTTACAATAACCAATCTATATTGTTCTAATCTCTCACATACCTCTCCCAAAGGATCAAAGCTAGCTATTGTTGCAGTAAGTCCATGATCTATTGTGCTAGGAACATTGTGATATACTTAAAATGAGAAATCTATATTGTCACAATAGAAAAGATGCTTAGACTAACAAATCTATATTATTCTAAACAACCTGAATGGTGATGAAATGGTAATGCAAACTATAAAAGATGCTTAGAATAACCAATCTATATTATTCTAATATGTTGCATACCTCTCCCAAATGATTAGAGTTGGCTATTGTTGCAGCAGGTCCATGATCTATTGTGTTAGGAAGATCACAATATACTTCAAATGAGATATCTATATCATCACAATAGAAAAGATGCTTAGAATAACAAATCTATATTATTCTAAACAACCTGAATGATGATGAATTGGTAATGCAAACTATAAAAGATGCTTAGAATAACCAATCTATATTATTCTAAACAACCTAAATAATGAACCTTAGTAGATAAAAAATATCAAAATGTGATTAATATTATCATACATATCCCATACAACAAGTGATCTGCTACTCAAGTGTCCCTACAGGGTCATCTCTTACCTTAAGAGTTTCTAGTAATGGTTCATGATCAACACTACTAATTGTCCATAGTTTTTTTGTTTTTGGTCTAGCATGATGTCTCAATAACTTAACATTTGTTGCTATAACAAGGTGTGAATACATCATAATGGTTTTGTCTTTCTCATAGTCTTCAAATGCAGGTACGCCATTCTTTCTAATCATATATGTTCGCAACCAAGTTCCGAAAACAACAACTGAAACTGTGTGATCATAACTTTTTTATCAACATCTAAATTTACTTAGAATAACAAATCTATATTATTGTAAACAACCTAAATGATGGTGAAATGGTAATGCCACCAAGTTCGAGAAATAAAAACTGAACCTGTAGGATACATGAAGCCATCATCATCTGTCATTGGTTGTGTTAGATTTTTCTTTCCCTATACACATCATGCCAACCAATAGTCTAATCCCTCTTCATTCCCCTACGGTGCTACAATTGCTTAGACATGTCCTGGCTGTACAAGATCTAAAAGATGATCGTAGTCAAGTGAACTTTCAATTACATCTTGTAATGAGGATTGTGCTATAGATAAAGGGGTTAGGTACTGTGGAATCCATGTATCTACCCATTCACTTGACGCACATTGATCCCAATCATACTGAATACAATTCTAAAAAAAACAAGCCGTCTCTCGTGTCCATATGGTCCATGCACTTACATCTAAGCTTCGAACTGAATTCATTTTTGAAGAATCTCTAATTGTTTTACATTCTATTATGTCTCCCAATGTGCCCTCCTCAACCAACCAAAAGAACCTACTGACTTGTGAATCAAGTGTCCCTCCTCATGAGAGTGCATAGGTACACCAATCCATAATAGAATGTGCATCATTGAATGTTGCATCACCTCTAATATTCATTTGTTCCTTAACAAAAGCTCTCTTCACACATGCACCTACACCATCATGCTCCCCTTTTCCATGCCCAGCTTCAAAAAAACTCCAAATATGTGGTACACCCCTCTCTATATGCATCTTGCTCAACCAATAAAACATGGGAGCATTCTTGAATTTCCCTATGTAGTTATCTGACCAAATCAAATGTTGACCCATTGCAATTCATTTTTCCTGCAAGAACTCAAAAAAGTTTTGAAAATAATGTTGTACAAACTCGGATGAATGAGATCTATCATCTCTCATGTAAAAATGGTACTCCCTAATTATCTTCTTGTCCTCTTCTATACTATCAGGGGCATGCCTATATGTTATGTGAACAAAAATAACAATTTGAATAGAATTATACTATTGTGATTGAACTTCATTTTGATGTTGCAGTGTGTAATTTTCAGCAAAATCAACTACATATATAATAGTTCCAATGGGGAAAGAGTCCTTACACATCCTGAATTTTTGATCCAACCATTGCGACCTGTGGCTATGCCTTGCATACTTATAGAAAATATTTTTCTTAAAATCTGAAATAAAATCAACAATACTTACCTCTCTTGCAACCAACTCACATCTAGAACCCTCACCTCCACTCTTCAATGTGTATTTCACCGTCTCATATTTATTTTTTTCAACAATTTTGTTACCAAAATCATGATTGCTGCCCTCATGAAAGCATGTTAAAAACTTTGATAAACCACCACATTGCAAACACGTTTCATTTAAACAATAA
>VDFB02118844.1:0-26505 GCA_007258455.2 Sequoia sempervirens
CATACGCAATAGCACCTGGATTGCAACCATGGAAACTATCAGCTGAACACTCTGTCTCCTTACTGATGTTACCCGCATAAAAATATATGAAGGTCAAGGTCCAACTTCGAATTTTACAAAGGTTGTCAAGAACAAGGCTGTAAGTTACCACAGTTGCCACCCATACCCGATAGTCTCTGTCTCCGGAAAGGAGATCTGCATCCTGAACTTTGCCTTGCTTGCAAAGACCGTTGATTACCATAACAATTTGAATGGGATGGGAAATGGGGATCAAGTTTTCGTTGACAAGAGACGTTTTAGAGTTTTCTAAACATGCTGGAAATAGTTAATGTTGACTATCGTCTTATAAAGAATTGCATATCATTCAACTATCGTGCAGTACAAAGATATACTGTATACAGATTCATATCTGGTTAATATGCAATGAACTAAGTTCAACTGGACAGAAAATATAAGATATGCAGCAGAAAATCTATGAAACAAAAGGAGATTGGTACAACAGAAGTCTATCTCACTTAAGTGATTTAGTTACAGATCAAAAAATAATTATTATATAGAAATGGTTGCCAAGTAATAGACTAGTCTTTTATAATATGACTTCCTGATTTGTACAGTTATTTATATCAGGCCAGAAATGGCCTAAGAATCACTGTTTGCTTGAGAAATTGATTTAAGAATGTGATGGACCTTGACTCTTCCGGTTTCCGGCACTGTTAAAAGAGTCAGGATAGGAGCCCTTTGCTTCCATTTCTCTCATGAGCTGCATTGCTTCATGAGATTTCCCCTCACTTGAAAGCCTCTCCACCAGCACATTATAAGTCTTACTGTCTGGAATACTACTCCTAGCAAGCATATGATATATGAACTTCAGAGCAGCATCGAGGTTGCCATACTTGCAGATATAACATATGTTTCTGTAAGTATAACCATCAGGCCTGCACCCCTTGCTAGTAAGCTCATTGAATAGTTCCATAGCTTCTTCTACTCTTCCCTCATTAAGCATTGCACGGAGCACACTGTTATATGTAAATATATCTGGAGCACAGCAGTTCACAGCCATTTTATCCAAAAGCATTCTTGCCTCTTGGGACTTCCTCGCAATGCAAAAACCGAAAATTAAAGTATTATATGTAACAACATTGGGCTTAATGCCCTCTCTTACCATCTTCTCAAGTAGGTCTGTTGCCTTGTCTAGCTCTTTTGCTCTGCACAACCCATTAACTATTGCAGTATAAGTCACGGTATTTGGATAAAGCCCATTTCCGCGCATCTCCTCCAGAAGTTTAAAAGCTTCCTCTATTTTTCCTTGCTTGCAGAACCCATCGATTACAGTATTGAAAGCCACAACATCTGGATACAGCCCACTTCCACGCATCCTCTCCAGAAGTTCAACAGCCTCCACCATTTTTCCTTGCTTGCAGAACCAATTGATTATTGGACTGAAAGTCACAGTATTTGGGAAGTGCCCACTGCCACGCATCTCCTCCAGAAGTTTAAAAGCTTCCTCTATTTTTCCTTGCTTGCAGAACCCATCGATTACAGTATTGAAAGCCACAGCATCTGGATAGAACCCACTTCCACGCATCCTCTCCAGAAGTTCAACAGCCTCCACCATTTTTCCTTGCTTGCAGAACCAATTGATTATTGGATTGAAAGTCACAGCATTTGCGAAGTGCCCACTGCCACGCATCTCCTCCAGAAGTTTAAAAGCTTCCTCTATTTTTCCTTGCTTGCAGAACCCATCGATTACACTAGTGAAAGCCATAACATCTGGATAGAGCGCACTAGGATCGATTACAGTAGTGAAAGCCATAACATCTTTTGCTCTGCACAACCCATTAACTATTGCAGTATAAGTCACGGTATTTGGATAAAGCCCATTTCCACGCATCTCCTCCAGAAGTTTAAAAGCTTCCTCTATTTTTCCTTGCTTGCAGAACCCATCGATTATAGTATTGAAAGTCACAACATCTGGATAGAGCTCACTTCCACGCATCCTCTCCAGAAGTTCACCAGCCTCCACCATTTTTCCTTGCTTGCAGAACCAATTGATTATTGGATTGAAAGTCGCAGTATTTGGGAAGTGTCCACCGCCACGCATCTCCTCTAGAAGTTTAAAAGCTTCCTCTATTTTTCCTTGCTTGCAGAACCCATCGATTACAGTAGTGAAAGCCACAACATCCGGATAAAGCCCACTTCCACGCATCCTCTCCAGAAGTTCAACAGCCTCCACCATTTTTCTTTTCTTGCAGAACCCATTGATTACTGCATTGAAAGTCACAGTATTTGGGTAGTGCCCGCTTCCAGGCATCTGCTCCAGAAATTTGGCAGCCTCATTCACGCAGCCCTTATTGCATAGCCCCGTGATTATTGCATTGAAAATCACAATATCGGGGTTGAGCCCATTTCCACGCATCTCCTCTAGGAGTTTGGCGGCCTCAACCATCTTGCCCTTCGTGCAGAATCCCTTGATTTTCGTAGCGTAGTGGGCCTTGATCAATATATTGAAGGTCTTAACATCTGGTTGGATCCCACGGGACCTCATTCGTGAATACAATGATTCCACCATCACAAACTTGTTTTCATCAAGAAGAAAATTCAGCAAAATGTTGTAGATGTTGGTTGTGGGTGGGACTCGTGCTACCTCCATTTCGTTAAGGACTCCAAGGGCCTGCTCGACCATGTGCGCTTTAGCGTAGCTCATAATGGTGTTGCAGAAGGCTTCTTCTGTTGGCTCACTCATTAAGCTCAAAACATTCCGCATGTGCTTCAAATGCCCTGCACAGCCCAGGCGATGAATGAGCAATTCGCAGACTGAGGAGTGGGGAATGTAACCCTTTTGGGTTATAGCCTCTTGAAGGATTTTGAAGGCCTTCAAAGAGTCCCTTTCTTTCTTCACGGCGTGAAACAGCTCGATTGAGGTGTAGTTTGTGGGCAGCTCGCGAACCGCACCGCTGTTTGCATTTGATGATGACGATGATTGGGGGTTGAGTTCACATCTGCAGAAAATTGGGGAAATTTTCAAGGGTTTCCGATGGAAATTATGAGGCGCGGGATGTGGTCTGGTCGAGGAATAAGTAAATGGCAAAGCGGCAGATGCCATTGCCCCAGAGAAACTTACTCTTCTTCCACCTCTACCCGCACCTGTAACAAACAATATGCTTCTATAAAACTTGTTATCCCGAGCATCTGCCTGTTCAACACAAGGTATGATTACCTACTATAATTATCGGATGACCTTCGTTCATCGTCTTGGCTACTTTATTTTTACTTTTCCTTTTTTTTTAAGGCAAGGCTCTTGGGCACTATTGTCTATTTCAGAATGCAACCTTTGGTTGAAAATCATAATATAATGGATTATTGATTTTCAATTAATTAATAATTACAGTTAAAGATATATTCTCTAGATTGAATAAATGTTGATCTCGTGGTTTAATCGTTAAATTTACATCTATAAGCTCTTGTGTTCTAAAATATTATTTAATTATTGATCAATGGAATGATTCTTCTATTCATGTTATATTTGATTTTTAGTAATAAGTTGAGTTGTTTCTTATATTATTTGATAAATGTAAAATAAAATAAATCTATGATATTTATTATATTTATTAACTTGATTATCATTCATTTAATTATTCAAATAACAATAAATTATTAGGTTCAATTTAAGTATAAATTATTACAAGAAATGAGAATAAAATGTAATTAGAAATGAAATAGAAAGAGGAATGTCCCTTTGTTTTAATGTTTGAGGTTGTTGGAGGTTGAAGAATGTTGGTAGGAGGTGGAAGAATGTCTCTCAAGCTTTATAGTCCACCATTAGTTTTTAGGGTTGATCCATAAACTACCTCACATACTCTCAAATAGTTCACCAATTGTAGATGTTATTTGATAATTAAAAATGAAAGCAAGTGTTATAGTCCTTAGAAACATGGGGAAGTCATACAAAAGCAATCAAACACCATAACCTAGCAATATGAAGCATAAACATAGAGCAACATACAATAAACAATTAAAATGCACAAATTTGGTTTAGAGAAACCCTAGAAGGGGGAAAACTCTAGTTTTGGATGAGAAAATCACTCTCCAAATCTATTACCAATAGTCTAGTATAGTTAATGAAGACAAATATAGGTTTTACATGACCTTTACAACTCCTTAACAAGTTACAAGAGTTAATCTATTCATTGATACATTATTTTGCTCCATATTATAATACCCATAGGGGTTTGTGTCTTCATCATGTTATGTAGTTTTTGTATCAAATATTTCTATAATATTTGATGATGTTTTGTTTTACTACTTCGATACTTGTATTATACTTTTAGATACATATATATATTATTATATTAAGATTAATTTTGCATAGCTTTTGATATTTTAAGTAGGGAAACTAAGGTCCTAAGCCATTTACAAAAGAGTTCAACCAACAAAATGTTACTATTGTAGCAATATAACAAAGAGACTAAAACAACATAAAAGCAATAATAAAATCTACACTAAGGAGAACTAAACTATGAAATAAACTAGATAGAAAAACATCAAGTAGATCATAAACCATGGATACTAATAAGAGCACTTCATTCATCAACAAGAAAATTCGATCTATCAATCCATATGTAGAAACTAAGGAAACTCTTCAAGGAGCACTAGGTTTGGTAAGTTTGTGTTAGTTTGAGCCTTTTTAGCTCCTCCCGTTTACTCCTTCCTCTACTTTTGTTATTGTTTTGATTTATAAAATTAAATATGGGTATGAATAACCCATTGTACCTATCAACAAGTCTTTGTACATGATAACTATTAAAAATTAATATCTTAGGATACTAATAATTATAAATATGATATAAAATAAATAAAAGAGAATCATACAATCATAGATTTTGCACATTACACAAGATATATATAGGGAAAACCCTTTTGAGTAAAAAACCCCATAAAGTATCATTTTATTAAAACACTTACAATAATGGTCTATTATAACATATATCGAACCTGGGAAACACTTCTCCATAATTCCTCAAGGCCAATAATACCTCATGTGCATAGTGATAAAAATTCACTATCAATATTCAAAATATATCCCTCTCAAATGAGAGGGAACCTCCTTAAATATACCAGAAAGGGTGGCATAATACCTTAAGGGGTATTAGTTAAACCTATTCAAAATAACCATTCATAAATAATTAATAATATAATAGTTATTATACTATAATTATTTCAAATAGGATATGTTTGATAAAGTATATAATATATAAGGTTTAATAACCTTATATTAGAAAAATATATAAATGCTATAAGGGTATGACCCCTAATAAAATTATGTTCTAACACTCTCCCTTAATGTTAATAGGGGGCATCACATGTCGATTTCCATAAAAGAAAAAATGAAGTACCCTAGTAACATAGGCCTTCTTTGGCAGTGATAAATAGGGACACAAATGTATGCCAAAATGAAGACCATGTATTATGAACTACATGAAACTCACTTTGTAATAATTTATGAAGACTGTTTGGGAGAATGCTTTGCATTTCTCAACTATTGAATATGTGGTCTTGCAGTTTAGAACTTAGTGTCTCTGTTTTGTGGATATTGTACTCCTATCTTTTCAGGTCACCAGTGTTGTCGAGGAGGTTTCTGGTAATTGCACTAGGTTGGTAGTCTAGTTGCTTGTTTGGACTGGTAAAAAAAATGCTCTAAATTTCTTCGAGTTGATGTTTCTACTCCTACGGCTTGGTGGTTGTGCTCTAAATGTTTGTGCAATATCTTAGTTGAACTTTCAGGTGGTGAAGTTTACTACAAGTTGATGTGTTAATGTTATATCTCATGACTGTGTCTTTTGGCTTCCTGTATGAAATGTTTTGTTTCTGTTTAAGGTGCGGTAGATGTTTTTGGCATGACAATATGAAAGGAGGTTATGGAAGTATTGTTGGACGTTCATGGAATGTTTCTTTATGGTCCCACATCATTGGTTGATCTCTTTTGTGTTGCATGTTGTTTTGAGTTGGTTTTCTAGAAATTTGTAGATGTTTGGTAGACAAGGCTTGTTTTCTTGCTTGCGCTATGTGCTTGGGGGTTTGTGCTAGCATTGGAGGTTGTGTTAAATTGTGTTTAGGTCTTTCCCTATCTTGTTGTGATCCACATTGAGTAAATTCAAATGGAAGTTATGTTTTTGGGTTGAATGGTAATGTGCTACATGTTTCATCTATACAATTCCTTGTTGCCAACTTGGCATGTTGTGTGCCAGTGTGTGTGGTGTTTTGGATCACATTGGAAGATGTAACAAATTGTTTTTGGTCCTCTCTATCTTCTAGATAGGACCTCTTTGTATCACATTGATGTTGTATGGCTAACTTGTTGGAATTAATGTTTATCTTGTATTCTAGTTGACCTAATTGTCGTTTTGAGATCTTGTGAAGGATATAAATGGAAGATCAAATTAGTTACAAGATGTGTGTGTATGAAATGAATTGAATATCAAGAAGAGATAGCGTGAAAGTGTGTGAAAAATAGATCAAATGTGCTTTAACGCCTTAGTCAATAAAGTGTATTGTTAACATATGTTGTAATTTTCTTATATATTTATGTATCCTACTTTGAGATAACAAGTCTCATTGGGTCCTTGTATCTTCCCTAAAGTTGTGTGCTTCAGCCTACAAGTCCTCTTTATATCTTTCCCTAAGGTTGTGTGCCTTAGCTTGCAAATCCTTGGAAGTGAGCCTTATGTAACTCTTGTAAGCAGTGAGTTTGTTATATTGTGAGTTAACTCTCACCATGGTTTTTCCCTCATTGAGTTTTCCATGTAAATCCGGTGTTATCTTGTGGATGTGTGTCTCTTGCTTTATCTTTCTTTGTTGTTGATCTAATTAAGGGTTGAATTTTTGTTTTGGTTAAGGGTTGTTGACATTGTTAAAAGATTCAATTGCTATATTTTTCATTGATTTGTTTAAGGGTTCTTAATCTGTTCAAAAGATTTAAGTTGTATTGTGCTAAAGGGTTTAAGTTTTTGAAAATACTAATTCACCCCCCTCAATCTCTAAATGTGTTCAACAATTGGTATTAGAGCCAAGTTCCTCTAAAGAAGCTTAACCACTTGAGGAAAGTCCAAGATGGATCTCACAAGGCACCTAAGTTTGATGGATCAAATTACACTTTTTGGAAGCTAAGGATGGAAGGATTTCTATCCTCTCTAGTGTTTGGTGTTTGACAATCTGTCCAGGATGGTTACATTGCTCCATCTACTACTCCTATAGATCCAACTAAGATTAGGTTGTATGAAAAAAATTCCAAGGCAAAGAATGCTACCATGAGTAGCCTAACTGATTCAAAACTTTTTAAGATAATGGATTGCATGTCTACTAAGGATGTCTAGGAGAAACTTAGCAACATCTATGAAGGTGACAGTGTGAATCAAGCCAATATGGAAATCTTCAAGAGAAAATTTGAGACCATGAGGATGAAAGAAGATGAAAACATTGTTGGTTATATGCTCCGGGTAGATGAAGTAGTGAGTGGAATCAGAGATCTTGGTGGTGAAGTGAAAGAAGATGAAATTGTGAAGAAGGTTTTGAGATCTCTCCCTAAATATTACAACCATAAGATATCTTCCATTGAGGAGTCTAAGGAATTGGACATGTATTTAGTAGATCAAACGTTTGGTGCTCTCATAGTCTTTGAAATGGGAGAGTTTGATAAGGATGGTCCAAAGGAGGAAGCTTCTTTCAAAGTCAGTAAGAAGATAAAAGATGAAACAATAGGTCTAGATGATGACTTTGATGAGGTAGAAGAAAAATTTGTGAGAAGATTGAAGAAAGACACCAATAGATACAAAGGTAAGTTACCTTTAAAATGTTTCAATTATGGAAGAGTTGGCCACTTTGCATCTAAATGTCCTTATAAATAATTAGTGGACAGTGACAATTGAGATAAGTTCAAAAGAAGCCTATATTCCATAGAGAGCAATTGTTCTTTTGAAGATGAGGATCATGATGATTTAAATGATGAAACACTTTTCATGGCCTTGAAAGTTGATAATAAAAAGAGTGATACTGGAAAAAGTAAGAAATCTAATACCTTGTAATCTGATAAAAAAAATAAAAAATCCATGGTTGTATGGACTGCTTTTCATGAAAGAGAAGAATAAAATGATTGGGCGATTGATAGTGGTTATTCTAAGCATACGATTGGTGACAAGGGGAAGTTCATTAGCCTCAAGAAGTGGAATGGTGGAGCTATCAAGTTTGGTGGTGATAAGTTAGCACAAATATGTGGAAAGGGTGCTATAATAATTGATGGAAAGAACAAGACTAGGGATGTCATTTATGTCAAAGGGCTTAAGCATAATCTCCTTAGTGTTAGTTAGATGTGTAGTAAAAGATACAATCTTACATTTCATGACAAAGATTGTGAAATTAGAAAGGAAGATTGGTTGCAAAAGGAACTAGGACATATGGAAATGTATATCATTTAAAGGAAGCTAATGGAAGAACCTATTTGTTGGCTCAATCTAGTGAGTGTTGGTTGTGGAATAAGAGGATGGGAAACATTAATTTTGAAAATTTGGTGAATATTAGTTCTACTCATGCAGTGAGAGACATGCCCAAGATAACAAAGCATATAAGCACATTGCACAAAGAGTGTCAAATGGGAAAGAAGACAAGGAAAATCTTCAAAAGCAAGGAGTATTCTTCTATAATTCAATTGGAGTTGGTTCATACTGACCTATATGAACCTACAACGAAAAGGAGTCAAAAAGGTGAAAGGTATTTCATGTTACTCATTGATGATTACTCTTGAATGACTTGTGTTACATTCTTAAGAGAAAAGTTAGAAGCCCTAGATAAATTTAAGATTTCCAAAGCAATAGTTGAGAATAAAATGAATGCTAAGATTAAATGCTTAAGATCATATAGAGGAAGTGAATTTACTTTAAATGAGTTTGAATTTTTTTTGTGAAGATCATGATATTAGGAGACATTTGTCTGCTCCTAGGACTCCTCAACAAAATGGGGTAGTGGAGAGGAAGAATAGAACTATGCAAGAGATGGATAGGACAATGATGAAAGATGTTGATCTACCTAATATATATTGGAAGGATGTAGTTCATACTATTGTTTATCTACTTAACATAGTACAATTGAGAGTAAAAAAAACTAATGTTAGAGTAGTCATGCATTAGGTAATAATTAATTAATCTTTAATTGATTATTAGTCTAATTTATTCTCATGCACTTAAGCTAAACTTAGGAGATCTAAGTTATTTAGTTAACTAAGTGATTTTCTATGTTAATTGAAGTGAGTTATTATTAGATCATTTTGTCTCATTGCATGTGATGTTGACACTTGTCCTAATCTAATCCCTTTACCATTTAGGGTTGCTCCTATATAGCACCCAACCCTCTTTGTATTATTGTTAGAGTAATAAGTTGTTTTACTTAATTAATTACATCACATTGATTAATTAATTAAGTCACTTATTCCTCTTTATTACTTAAGCTAAACTTAGGCACATTAATAATTAATTATTAATTATTAAGTGTGCACACTAGGGTTCATTTTAGGGTTTCCCTTTTAGGGTTTCTTGATCTCCTTCATAAGGATTGATCACATTGTAATAATTGATTCTCTTAATGCATTTTTACTGAGAGGTTTTACAGAGCATATTTTGGTTCTTCATATCTTTTGCATGTGACAGGTATTCATCTTGCATGTGTGATCTTGGATTCTAATCTCATTGTAGGGGGTTTTGTCCCACTGGTTTTTCCTTCTCTACTCCTTTTTTGTGTTGTATTGGGTTTCTTGCACATCACTTTGTGCCATATTTTGTACTCGCACTGTATTATAAAGTGCCATGGGGGGTTGTGTAGTGCCTTTGTTTTGCCATCACACCTTTGTCCGGTGAGTGTCCCTCCACGACAACAGTGAATCCAGATGATTCCAGTCTCATGTATGTGTGCTTTATTTTGCACACCACTTTTTCAGTTGCAGGTGCTTTCTTGTGCACTTTCAGATGTTCTTGGTTCCTTTTCATGCACTTCATTCTTGCATTGTAAATGGGTACCTGATCAGGCCTAGTTGCCGGGACCCATCTTTGCTTTCATGCATCTTTTCTAGTGTTTTAGCTACTCCTAAGTTTATCTTAAGGGGGGGTGTTAGAGTAATTGTTGTTTTACTTAATTAATTACATCACATTGATTAATTAATTAAGTCACTTATTCCTCTTTATTACTTGTTAAACTTAGGCACATTAATAATTAATTAATTATTAAGTGTGCACACTAGGGTTCATTTTAGGGTTTCCCTTTTTAGGGTTTCTTGATCTCCTTCATAAGGATTGATCACATTGTAATAATTGATTCTCTTAATGCATTTTTACTGAGAGGTTTTACAGAGCATATTTTGGTTCTTCATATCTTTTTCATGTGACAGGTATTCATCTTGCATGCAGGTGATCTTGGATTCTAACAATTATTTCTCTTATGTTCTCTCAAGTTTTCATATCTTTTGATAGTCTCCTCTTGCATTCTGTAGCTTTTTCTTGTTGAGGAATATAACAATTCTTTATTTGTAGATCTCTTGCATGGAAGGTGTCTTTGTTCATTGTTTGATCATGTGGCTCATGCTTTTCACAATTCTAACATGGTATCAGAGTGTGGATTCAGCAAAACCCCTTCTCGATTTATGATGTTTTTTCTTCAACAAGGGTTATAGGCTTTAGATCTAGAATCCCCTTTACTTTTTTCCAAATTTTGGAGGTGGAAAACATTTGGTCCATTTGGAACCAAAATAGAGTCTTCCATTGGATTTAGAGTCGTCGGGAAATTTAGATTTTCCTTTTGTTTGGCCTGATTTAGACTCCTAAGGTCATATCTGCGAGGGTTTGAAGCAGTTGCTTTTTTTTAGATCTAGAGGGTAGCTATGATTTTGGAGCATTTTGAGCAAAAAAGACCTCATGGTTGCATTCAAGAGGTTGATTAGATGAATTTTGACTATAGATTCACCCTATTTCAACGTCGGGAGCTTCTGGGGTAATTTTTTTTTCCAAAAAAAAATAAAAAATTTGGGTGGCCACCTACAGAGCAACACATAGGAGGTTACATCCCTACGGCATCTGCGGTGACCGCCAGTAGTGACCACTTGCCATTAGCTGGTAGGCTTAACCACCGGTGGGGGGGCTACCAATTTTTTTAAATTTAATTTTTTAATAAAAAGTCGCCCCAAGGTCATATGGGCAACTAGTGCCTAGCCCCTAGGGGTTAAAAAATTTCACTTTTTTTGCAAAATAAGTAGAATCGGGAAAATGAGCACAAATTTTCACTCAAGTGTCATATTTTGGCAAACAAGATATCGACGAAAATTTGGTTCCATCAAATTTCCAATTGTGTGGGTCTCATCACCTATTTTTTTCTTTTGGTGCATTTTATAGCTTGTTGAAACCATAGATGTTATTTTCAGTCCCGAGTCATAGCTTTTGACCTTTTTTTTTCACAATTCCAGTGGTGTTGGGACGGTCTTTAAGAGCTCTTCATAGCCATCCATACACTTTTTCCAGATTGCTCTCTAGGTACATTTTATTCAATTTTTTGTGTTTTCACATTCTAGTGAATTACTTGAATGTCTTAGCTCCTAAAAAACTTTTTGTCTATGTGGTATGACTCATTTTTGGTTGTTCTTCATGTATTTACAATATTATATCCTATTTAGGCATTGTAGACATCTTTTTCATGCACATTCTCTTTTGTAGATGTGTAAGATGGGGTTTCTTAGTTTTTAGCCTAGAATAGTGACAACTAACACCTCTAGACCATTAACCACACCTAAACAAGAGAAAACAATGAAAGCGTGAGAAAATAAAAACATAAATTTAAAGCACTCCCCATGATTGAATCTTGAATCACTTCCCTTGCTCTCCTATTTCTCCTTTTTGTAATATTTACCCTCAAATTTGTTAGTTCACATGTGCAAATACTTGCAAAATAGTAAGTAGAAAGTTGGAGACAATTAGTTGTTAAGTTGAAAATGGAGGAGGAAGGTTGCTTTTATAGACAACCTTTTGAATGGATGACTGAGATTAATCCTCTAGAGGATTCCAAGATCAATGGTGGAGGATGCATAAGAGGTAGGTTACAAAATGGATGGTTGAGATTGAGTCTCAAAAAGATGCCAAGATCAATGGTCCATAATTGGTGCACCAAGAATATGCTATTCTTGGAGGAATCATGACAGGTATGACGCCGACGGCTATGATGCCTGATAGGTATGACAACAATGAAGGCTATGACAAGGGTTAATGACAAACATCTTTGACCAGGAGAGGGTGCATAAATAATTTATTTTAAATTATTGTTCGAAAATGGAGGAAAATGGAGGAAAGTGACAAGTGGCAAATAAATAATTTGTTCAAATTATTTATTTGGAGAAAAAGAAAAAGGAGCATTTAATTAAATTAACTAATTTAATTAAATTAACTAATTTAATTAAATGGGAAGATAGAAATTAGTGAGGAATTAAATAATTTCAACAATTATTTAATCATAGAAGAATAAGAGGTTGAATAATAATAATTATTATTTGACTATAGAGAAATAATTAAATAAATGATGAATTATTTAATTATAGAAGAAAGGGATATATTAGCGATGCAATTAAATAATTTTAATTGATGAGGATAGAAATGAGAAGGTGAATTAATTAAATAATTAAAAATTATTTAATTAATAGAGGAATATGATCAAACATAATTGAATAATTAAAATTATTCAATTATCAAAGGATGACAACCAAGAAAAATGATGCTCGTAGACTTAGGACATTTTTCATTGTCTACATTTTGCCCCTCTTTGACATAATGTAGTTCATCACGTTGTGTCAAAGAAATTCAGTCAAAAGATGCTCTAGAATGCCTTGATGACAATAGGGTACAGGTATGCCCCCTCGGGAAAATTTGACAAATTTTCAAAAAAAATCAAAAATTTGGAAAAATTGTCCCAATAAGACAAAAGGATGGCCAAGATTTAGATGGTGAATGTAGAATCGATGATCAAGATAAAAAACAAGGTCAAATTCAAGGTCATAGGTATCAAAAAAGTGTGTCCAAAAGGCAAGGCAGGTCAAAAACTCTAAATTTGGACCTATAAATGGCAATGTGAATTTGAAAAAGGGTCATTTTCACATTCCATATTTAAAAATCTTGAGAGCTCTAAGTGATTAGACAATGAAAATGTCTCTAGTTCCAGAGGCTTCTCACCAGGCGTATAGGATCTGCACACACTGTCGTCCTAAGGGAGGAATGCAGAGAAGATGGAGGAGATGAATGTTAGCGTGGAAAAGACAAAGGAGATGGAGATGGAAAAGTTAGGCTAGGAATGATAAGGGATCCAACTTTCATGCTTACATGTTTATAATTATCATCATTGGGCATAAAAAATGTCACAAATGGTCCACAAACACCATGGTATGACATAGACCAAGGTGTGCAAGGTGACCATTTGGGAGAGACAAGCAATCAAAAAGACAAGGAATGCCCCAACTTATACTAAGGACCCAATTGTCCCAATCTTTTTTCCAAGACAAACCATAGACAACAAACAAAGAAAAGAGGCCATGATCCATCATCATCCCTCTAAATCCATTGACAGGACATCCTTGAGGAGACTAGTAACATGACCGAAGATCAAAAAAGATAAGACAAATCTAAACCATTAAAATGTTTGCCAAGATAGTGTTTGCCAATGATAATGATAAGATTGTTTGATTGATTGATTAAGTTAACCAAGATGACCGAGTTGATTGATAGGTTGATGAGGATTGATAAAGTGATTTGATTGACCAAGCCTAGCCTCAGGAAGGACACATCCTAATGAAGGAAAGATTGATTGAACAAGCTTGTAAGATTGATTGATTTGACAAAGCTCATTGATAAAGATGACAAATTGATTTGATCAATAGGTTGACAAAGATTAATTGACAAGTTGACAAAAGTTGACAAATTGATTTGATTAATTATACCTAGTTTCAGGAAGAACACATCCTAATTAAGGCAAGATTGATTGAACAAGCTGATAAGATTGATTGTGACAAAGATTGATTGTTTGTTTGGAAAAGATTGATGAATATGCCCAAGCGATGTGATGATGCCTAACTACAAGAAGGACACATCCTGCTTTGGGGCAAGGGTCACATATGATAAAGTTGACCAAATGATAAGTGTTGACAAGACACCTATTTGCAAGAAAGACATATCCTGCTTAAGGAAAATGACCAAATTGACAAAGTATGATCTTAGGAAGGACTCATCCTAATAAAAGACAAGAGATAAGACCAAATGAAACAAATGACAGAATGCCCCATTCTGATTGAATGGACAGATTTATTGATTGATGATAAGATGATTTTGTTGGTTACGTGCATTTGTTGATTCATGATTTGGTTTGAATGATGATTGTTTTCAAACCAAGGACGTGACCAGACTTGAAAAACCCTAAGGGGCTTGACCTAGGGGGCCTCAGGTGCTCATCGACAGATGGAATTTCCTACGTAGCAATGCGTAGAGATCTCGTAGTTTGACACGACTTGACTTTGTCTTATTTGACAAAAGACTAAGTCATGATTTTATTTGGGCAACCTAGAAGGATTGACCTAATGCCTCAAGGGATCATTTAAGATGAGCCTTGCCTACATAGAAAATGCATAGAGGCAACATAGTTCGACTCTTCTAACAAAAAATGACTGAGACTCAGACTCAGTTTTTGGGGTTTTTGACGTTTTTTTATTTTTTTGGATTTTGATGTTTTATGATTTTGTATTTGTGATTTTTTTTTTTTTGATGTTTTATGATGCTGATATTATTTCCAATGAAGACATAGGTCAAATAATTTCCCCCATTTAGGTGCGAGACCAATTTATTGTGCGCAAAGGGGAAGCAATAGATGAATGTGAGGGATGATCAGGATACCCAAATGTCGGTGGTTTTCAGGCCATGGAAGGATGAAATTTTTTATTATGGATGAATGACATGTTCAAATGGATGAACAAAAGGATGAAAGACTAGATGGAGTGATAGTAGACGATGGAGCAAGGACTAACTACACATGGCGTCTGTTTGCCAGGTTTTCACCATGGTACTTATCCAAAGCACCACCTAAGTGGTTTTCACTTTTGGACGAATTATTTCTCTTTTTTATTTTTTTATTATTTTCATTTTTTTGATTTTTTTGTTGTCACAGAGATGCCCTTTTATCAGGTTTTCATTAGGATGACCATTTTTTTTTTTTTTTTTGACTCTTAAGGGGATACTCTGAGAATCAAGTGTAATACTTATAGAGGTGCATGTTGTTGAGAGGTTCAAAAAATGGCTCTCCTTCAAGAGTAGAAAGCTAATAATCACTTGATCCATATGATGTTGTAATGATATAAGGGCCCAACCAATTAGGTTCAAACTTTCCAAGCTTTTCTCATTCTATCTGATTCTTCAAATTTTCTTTCAGGACTAAGTCACCAATGTCAAATCTTTTGGGTCGAACCTTTTTATTATAGCTACATCGAAGGCGATTCTAGTATGCTTGCAGATGTGTTAAAGCATTCTGTCTCTTTTAATCCAGTAACTCTAGCTCATGTACGCATGATACACGATATTCTTCTTGATCAATTAAGCCTTGCATAGAGACTCGTAAGGAGGGTAACTCAACCTCTATAGGAAGTATCGCCTCAGATCCATAGACAAGGGAATATGGAGTGGCTCTAGTTGGAGTGTAGACATTAGTACAGTAGCCCCATAAAGTAAGATTGAGTTGCAAGTGCCAGTCACGACTAGTGTCATCGACGGTCTTCTTTAGGATTTTTAGGATGGTCTTATTAGATGCCTCAGCTTGGCCATTACCTTGGGGGTAATATGGAGTGGAAAAATGATGTTGGATATGGAATTTATCACAAAGCTCATGGACATCCTGGTTTTTGAAAGGGAAACCATTATTAGTGACAATGGACCATGGAATACCATAGTGAAAAATGATATAATTCAGGATGAACTCAGCTATTTGCTTTCCAGTTATGTAAGTCAATGGGATGACTTCAACCCATTTTGTGAAATACTCAGTAACGACAAGGATGAACTTATGTCCATTAGAAGATGTGGGATGGATCTTTCCTACGAGGTTGAGTCCCCACTGAGAAAATGGCCAAAGTGAAGTAAGTGGTTGAAGTTCCTGAGCTGGTGCATGTATAAGATCTTCATGAATCTGACATTGGTGACATTTCTTCACAAAGTGATAAGCATCATGTTCCATCGTAGGCTAATAATATCTTGTTCTCATGAGCTTTTTAGTAAGGTTGGACCAACAGAGTGAGCTCCACATATACCCTAGTGTACCTCTTGTAATGTTGTTTGTGCTTCATTTGAGTCGAGACACTGAAGAGGGGTACTATCTAGGCTACAACGATAAAGGGTATCTCCAATGATGGCATATTTGGATGCTTTTGAATAAAAGTTTTGCATTGGTTAAGGGACAAGTCAAGAGGGATAATTTGGTCATGTAAATAGGTATATATGTCTTTATACCTAGGAGATTCAAGACCAACAAGTTCACACACAAGTTTAGTTTTGGGGACATCGAATGCGGGGATCAATAATTGTTCCACCAAGAACTCATATTGCGAGGCATTGTTGGGAATGTCCAAGAGAGATCCAATTGTATCCATTGCGTCAACTGCTTTGTTCTAGATTCTTGGTATTTGATCAAAGGAAATATTATCAAAGTATAGTCTGAAGTTGTCTATCATGCGCTTGTAAGGCATCAATTTCTCATCCTTGGTGTCATAGTCACTAACTTGTTTAATCACTAATTAAGAGTCACCATAGACTTGAAGATCCTTGATTTTCCAATTTATTGACATTCAGAGTCCTGTCAATAATGCTTCATACTCAGCCATGTTCTTTGTGCACGGGAATGCTATCCCAAATGACTTAGGAATGGAGTCTCCTTGAGGTGTGATAAATAAGATACCGGCTCTTGATCCATGACTTGTATAAGATCCATCAAAGTATAGCTTTCACGTTGTTGGTGTGTCTATGACAAGGATTAATTCATTTGGGAATTCAAATACCAAAGGATGGTCTGCTTTTAATGGTGCATCTACGAGTTGGTCAACTATTACTTGTCCCTTTATTGATTTGTGGTCAACATACTCAATGTCATATTCACTCAGGATCATAACCCATTTAGCTAGCCTTCCTATCAATGCTGCTTTGCTGAATAAATATCTCAAAGGATCAATTTTGGCAATCAACTTAGTTTTGTGATTTAACATGTAATGTCTTAGTTTATGTGCTTCAAATACCACTGCTAGACATGGTTGCTCAATAGGACTATAGTTTAGCTCATACCCAACTAAAGTGTGACTAATATAGTATATTTCCCTTTCCTTGCCATCATTATGATTTTATGCTAAAAGTGCCCCCAGTGTTGATGTAGTAGCTGTCACATATAGTATTAGATGTCTTCCGTCAATTGGTGGCATAAGGACTGGTAGAGTCAATAAATATTTCTTGATTTGGTTAAATTCTTGTTGACACTTATCAGTCTAATTGAAGGGAATGCCTTTCCTTAACAAATGTTGGAATGGATGGGTCCTATCTACTAGCTAAGCAGTGAACCTACAGATTGATTGTAGTCTTCCTTGTAATGTCCTTAGCTTCCTGATATTGGTTGGTGGCGACATGTCTAAGATAGCTTTTACTTTGGCATGATCAATTTATATTCCTTTGCGAGAGACTATATATCCTAGGAGTTTTCCTGATTGAACTCTGAAAACACATTTCTTTGGATTTAGCCTGAGTTGATATTTTTCAAGTCAGGTGAAAATCTTATCCAATAATGTCAAGTGTCCACTTCATTCTAAAGATTTGGAGAGAAGGTCATCCACGTAATCTTTCATAAGGACATGCATATATTCATGAAAATTTTTGGTCATGGCTCTCTGATAGGTGGCTCCGACATTTTTCAATCCAAATGGCATGACATTCCAATAGAAAGTTCCCCAAGTGCATGTGAAAGTTTTCTTTGGTTGATCTTCAGTGCAATTCTGATCTGATTGTAACCTTAGAATCTATCCATTAGTTATAACATTTCATGACCAACAGTTAAATATACTATGATGTCAATGTTTGGTAGAGGAAAATCAACTTCGAGACAAGCTTTATCGAGGTCTCAAAAATCCATGCAAACTCTGATCTGGCCATTCAGTTTTGTGACAAGAACTAGATTTGATATCCATTCTACATAATCAATCAGGCAAATGAATCCGACATCTAAGAGCTTCTTGAGTTCTACCTTGACAAGGAGTGCGATCTGGGAGTGCATTTTTCTTAACTTCTGTTTGAATGACTTGGAATTTGGTAGCAATGGTAAGTGATGTATAACCAATTTAGGATCCAATCCAAGCATATTAGCATATGACCATGCAAAGTTGACTTGTCTTTTTGAGAAGAATGCTATGAACTCAGGCTTTTCCTCAATGGTCAAGGATGCCGATAACTGTATTATTTTGGAGTTATCTAGAGTTCCAATGTTGACGTCCTCTATTTCTTCTATGAGCAACATCAATCTTTCTTGATCTATTGGGAGACAGTCATGTCCTCCATCCTCAGGCACCTTTGAGAGGTTTTCACTGTCAGATACGTCCTTTATTTTTACTTTTTCATAGTCAACAAGCGCCTTTCAATTTTCACCTGAAGACCTATTGTTTTTATTTTTACTTTTTTCATTTTCACTTTTGTGACTAAAGGATAGGACGGCCTCACCAAAGTATGTGGTATAATTGAGTTCTATGGAAAAGCCAACTTTGTGATCTCCACTCAATATTCCATCACGAAGTCCTATGAACTCAACAATGGCTTCATCATTCTCGAAAGCGTCTAAACTTGGTTGTCCTTGTTGGTCCCAATCTATAAGTTGAGGGTAGACAAGTGGTAAGCCATCATCGGTATTTTCAATGGTCATTATGTAGGCAGATAGGGTAAAGACGAAACTTGAATCATCAGGATCCCAGGAGGCTAGATCAATGGATTTCCAAAACTAGTGTTGGATCCATTCTTCTTTAGTCAAATAAATTGTTAGATGAGTACTCGATGGATTTCATGAAGAATCAAGGGTAAGCATTTGGTAAAATTCCCCAAACAATTTATCAAGGTCCATGAAAGTGGTGGAGGATAGGGAATCCCATTTATATTCATTGGAATCAACATCATAATCCCAAGGGTCTTCATGTGTCTCGCTCTCACTTGAAGCACTAGAAACCTCACTCGAGGGTAACCTGATACCTCAGATAGTCACTTTTATCAAAACAAACCCTAGCCCTTGATGACTTATTAGCTTAGGAGGTTGTAGAGGTTCCAACATTCCCTGCTTGTTTAGACCAAGGCCACCATGTCCATCATATACATGTAATTTCATTATTTGGAACCCTTTTGGATATTGTTCAATTGGAAATTTCTTAGTTTCAATGTCCTCCTCTTTGTACAACCATGTAAGAATGTGGTCATCTAGAGATTCTTTAGCAAGTTCCCCCCATTTAGTGAAGGTGGTAGGGGGATTGTGGATAACAACTTTGGGCTACATAGGATGTTGTTTTCCATATGACTTTAGTGACTTGGGTAACTTTCCAATGAAAAGGAAACTATTCATATCATATTCTTTGCAGCCTTTGTCTTGGATCTGGATTTTAGGCATGGAAGGTATAATGAATGAGTTGGATAATTTGATAAGTGTTAATGGATCTATGTAATGGGATGGAGTGGTAGATGAAGTGGAAGATCATGCCTCTCGATTGATGGGTACTTGATGTTCAAAAGATCCTTCAAGGTTGGAACAATATTGGAAAGGATCAAGGTCACCTGGAATAGTGATTTTAGTGTCGTTATGTGGGAACTTGAGGCATTGATGGTAGGTGGATGGAATAGCCCTCATGGCATGAATCCATGGGAGACCAAGGAGGAGATTGTAATGTAAATCCAGATCTAATACATGAAGTAATGTCGCCTATATTACTAGGCCAACTCTTACTAGGAGTGAAATTATGCCTTTAGAGGAATATTCAACATCATGATAAGCTTTAATTATCATTTTCTTGGTTTGGTCAATGCAATTCTCATAGTATCCCAATGCCTTCACTAATTTTAGTGAGAAAATATTTAGGCTTGCTCCATTGTCTACTAGGACTCGTCTAATCTTGTGTGTATTAACACATACTTCTAGGTGTAGATGACTATTATGGTCAGATTTTGGTGCTGAAAAGTCTTGTTCAGAGAAGGTGACGTGTGGCATAGTGAGGTATCCAACCATGGCCTGAAATTCATTGACATCTAGATTTGCGGGTACGAAGGCTTCTTGCAAGGATTTATCAAGGATTTCTATGTGTTGAGGTGAAATGCGAAGGAGTTCCAAGATAGAAATTTGTGCAAGAGTTTTCCCTAGTTTCTCTAGGAGGTTATATTGTCCTTTTGGTTGAGGATTTGCGGATGGACCTAGAATAGTTATCTTGGTTCTACAGGTGGTGACAACACAATATGATTTTGGCTTGTTTATGGTGATAGTGGCAATGCGATCATCAAAGGGTGTCACATTAAGAGTGATGGTGTTGTAATCATGTTTGACAACTACATAGTTGGCATTGTTGTTATTCCCTGAACTGGAGGCTTTCCCTTTATCATGGTCTTCAATTTTGTATGATCAACATTGGTTTTTCCTTTTGAATTATCAATTGAAATGGTTTGATCCTCAATAAGGTCTTGAATGATGTTCTTGAGCATCCAACATCTAGATGTCTTGTGTCCTTTTGTGTAGTGGTATTCATAGTATTCGCCGTCTTTCCACCAATCACGTTTGATCAAAGAAGGTTCAAAATTCTTGGTGTCTGGCAGTGTGATGAAATTATATTGAAAAAGTCATTTGAGGACAGATTTGATAGGTTCACCCAAGGGGGTGTATGTTCTCTTGACATGGGGAGGACCTCTTCTTTGTTGGTTGTTTTGGATAGCATTTAGCATTTGGTTTTGAATTTGTGCCTGGGTACTCAATGTATTGGATGTGTTTAATGTAGAAGGACCTTTAAGTTGAATGATTGGTCCTTTGAGGGTTGCATCAAGTTGTAATAAACCCATCCATCGAACATGACAGAACAGGACTAAAATGGCTACATGTAAACCTAATTTGGGTTTGGTTGTTTTATGTGAACGATAACTTTGGTATTAGCGAATTGCACCTGCAAAGGACACTCAGGAAATTCTCTTCAAAGTTTGTTTGGCATTTGGTTTGGAATGGAAGCCTCCATAATCTCAGTTGAAGGTGCTTTCCTTTAACATATTGCGAATTCGACTGAGGGGCCTTCCACGACTGAAGCCCTGCGATAAAGTGATTTGCATTTTGCGACCGCTCCGGCTGGTACGTATAGAGGCAGATTACGATGATTCCGATTCGTTCGCCGACATTTATTTCCCGCGGAATCATGGCGAGGTTTCAAACGATATCGCGGGAGCAACTATACGGGCTTTAAAACAGAAGCAATGAAGCGGGTGGATAAGCGCTCGCGCGCGTGATTTTGAATGTCCTCTCACCGGAACTGGAGCGGGGCTGGTGTTGTGAAGTGTGGGGGAAAGAGTGGCATGTATAGATTTTGATCAAATGGAAAGGGGAAAAAATCCTCCATGGAGTATGTCTTCTTGTTGGTTTCCAATTGCATGTTGGTCATTCGTTGTTCAAGAGTTTGTATATGTTGTATCAAATAGTCTGCAAGGGACGGTGTTGCATTGTTTTGATGTGATGTCATAATGTTGGCATTAGGGTTGTGTGTTGGATTTGGATTTAGATTGATGTTTTGTGATATGATACCTTGATTGTCATATGGGTGTGGGTTGTTTTGATTTGGAATGAAGTTGGTGTTTGGACTTGTCCCAAAGGTGAGGTTTGTATTTGGTATGGTACTTTGGAATTGTGGTATGGACCCTTGATTCATGTTTTGGTTTTGGAAATTGAATCCTTGGTTTGCAAGTGAGGGTATGGGACCTTGATTTATGTTTTGATATGAAGGTGTGGGCCCTTGATTGATGTTTTGATGTGAGGGAATGTTCCCTTGGTTGACATTTTGGCATGAAGGAATTTTCCCTTGATTGACATTTTGAAGTGATGGTAATGGCCCTTGAGTGGAGCTTTGGAATGATGGAAGGGGTCCTTGGTTTGTATTTTGAAGTGATGGAATAGACCCTTGGTTGGTAGTAGACCCTTGATTGTGGTTTTGATTTGGGGTCCTTCGTGAGATAATGTGGACCTTTCTAGGGTTATTTGGTGGAGGTTGATTTAATGAGAAGATTTTAGATTGGAATAGGGGCATGGTTTTGTATTTTAAGGATGTGGATGCAGAACTTTGGTTTTGCATTTTACCCCAAGATCAAAGGGTGTAATGACCTTACGTGAAGAGCGTTTGGATCAAAGATGTAAGAGTCCTTGTAATTGGTTTATAGTTTATGTTTTGGAAAAAAGAGGATTTATGAAATTTTACCCATGGTGTTTGAGGAACTATCAAATGTGAAAGTTTGACCTTGTGTGGTGGTATGAGTTGGGATGTTTGGAATGTGTGTTGTAGTGGTAGTGGTCATGTGTGTAGTTGTCCCAAGAGGTATTTTTACCATTTGTTGTGATGAGGGCATGCCAAATGGGTTTTCATATTCTTGTTCTATGATGGTTGATACGTCAAAAACTTGAGGTAACTTGGCACCCTTTTTGGCTAATGCATAGAAAAATTTGTTTGGATTGACACCAAAAAGTTGGTCAACTATACTCAAAACTCTAGGATCTTGATAATCCCTTTCAATCTCTTGAGGGGTCAATCTCTTGTTGAATTGTTCAAGGTTTAGTTATTCCCAAGGGTCACTCTCTTCTCTTTGTGATGTGTTGTTGCGAGTTGTAGATTGATTTGAATATGTGACATTGTCAGTAAAAGGGTCGGTAAGGAAATCCATGTCCTTTCGTTTGGCTTGTGACCTTGTTTCAACCATGTGAGACTTTTGCAAATTGGGGATAATGCAAAATGGCAATGAGACTATGCTATGTATTTGGATTTTTAGATTTTAGGAAATGAAAATGCAAGGATGCTAATGCAAGAATGATAATGCAAAGATGGTAGTGCAAGGATGGTAATGCAAGGATGGTAATGCCTAAAAGATGGGGGATAATGAATACCAAAGGATACTAAAGATTGATTGATGGTCAAAGTGAGTGATAAGGTGACTAAATGATGCTAATGCAAGATCAAGATGATAATGTAATTAAGGTTAAACGAGATTAATCTATGCTTTTGTATTTTTGTAGTTTTGAGGTATGAAAATGCAAGGATAATGAAAGATTAATATGATACTAAGGTAAAGTGAGCTATTATTTTGTATTTTTGGAATAAGGGTACAAGGTGCAACCTAAGTAATATGAGTATAAATGAGGGTGATATAATGCAAAGGAATCCTAAAATTTTAGAAAGAGGTTGGTACTCAAGCTAATGTGAACCCAAGGCAACAAATTCCAAATGCCATTTACCATAAGAGGACAATCAAGACCAAGACACAAAACTAAGAATCAACTTGACAAAGTGACAATGACAAGATAATGACAAGGAAAATGGTCAATGACAAATAGAATAAGTAACCAAGAATTTCCAAAAGCTCAAATGTCTCCCTATGTTCAAAATGTGAAGGTTTAGATGCAACCTAAAAATCAAGGTTTAATTTGTGCAATGCAAGGGATGAAGGAATGCAACCTATAATGCAATGTTTTCCTAATGGGTATGCTAAAATGAGCTAGAAAAACTTACAAGTCTCTGGTTTATCAGACAGAGGTCATTGTGGACTATTTTTTATTAGATTATGGACACAGATTTCATGAAATTTTGTTTAGCAGACAATTGCGGTTCAGTTTTATCAGATGCTTTCATAGTTGCGACTCACGTTGTTAGATGTGGTTTTGTCTTTGGTAAATGTGTTTCAGACTAAAAATTGTGGTCTTTTTGTTGATAGTTGTGGTTCATAGTGACAATTGCAGGTCTATGTCTAATAGTTGTGATTCTAGAATGGTGTTTTTGATAGTTTTGATATTTTTTAGTGGTTTCGATCAGAATTTTTGACTGTTTCTGATGATATATGACTGGAAAGCATAGTAGATAGTATCAAGCAATTTGTTTAGGACTGGTTTTATGTGAAATTTTTTGATTTTTTTAAAGAATACAAGCACAATCCTAAGGTTGGCAAGGAGAATATTCACTGAATTCCCACTTGGATTTCTCCAGGCATGCTTATTCAAAGCAGATAGCCTAGGAACTTGGTAGCACTGGCTCCCCTCCATGGCACTCACTTCTACGGGCATACCAAGTTCTAAACTTTTGAGTCATCACTTCCCAGAGTTTGCTATCTCTACAGTGAACTGTGAGAATGTGGGATGACTTTAGAGGTCCGACCTCCTGCATCGACAAATAGAGGGATTTTAGCCACTACAAACAAGAGGTGTCTAGTAAGGGCATCCAGTTCAGGAGGTACTTTGATAAACTCTCTCAAGAGGCCTCCCAACCCTTAGAACAAGGGATTTTTGTATCATAAAGATACTGGGGAGGGATATCATTTCCACTTCCTATTGATTGCAAAATTTCCTTGCAATCACAAATTTATATAGTGGTTCAGAAGGACTTGGCTTTAGCCCGTTACCGCTTGGGTCATTCCCTTAGGGTGAGTACTTTTTCCCACTAAGGCATGCCCTCTAATTGGTGAACACAAAATCGGATGGGTCTGGCTTTCTGATCACTGAGTTTGCACAAGGTGAGAGAATAATACCTACCACCCTCAAATGCTAAGAAATGGTGTTCTTTTACCCTCTAATTAAATCTATGTGAGAAAGACAATCATTCATTTTAAGCACCAAATGAAATGTTTTCTAATCTAAAACAAACAAAGTGGTTTCAAAATATGATTCTTGGACATTCAAACCTACACAACCACTTATTAGTAGCCTTAAAGAAAGGTCTTGGACCAACGAAAAAGCTGCACAAAATCCAAGTTAGCACCAAAAAGGGGTTAGCACCAAACCAAAACCAGAATCTAACAACTAAACTAAAAATGAAAGCAAAGAGATTAACTAAACTAAAACTCAAATGAAACTAAAAACTAAAGGACTCTATTTTTTTTTGTTGCTCCAAGAAGTAATTTTGGGAGTCCCAACCTAAAGCCAAACGCTACAAATAGAAGATTAGAACCCAAAAGTTCTATTCTACTCGCAAAAATCAAAAGAAAGATGAAAAAGAGACTAAAACTGAAACTTTTTACCTAGTAGACAAATGTGTCACTCCTTTCAGCAATTGCATTGTTGTGTTGCGTCACACGATGGTGCGTTGCATTTTTGAATTTTAATTCTCTCACCCACGGGTACCTCCTACAGATGCATCATTTCTAGACATTTTAGACAAGTGTGTCGTTGCGCTTAACAAATGCGACACTTCTCTGCAAATGTGTCATTATGCTTAATAGTTGCATCGTTCTGTACCCAAAATCTGCAAAAACAAGTAAAATTCGTATGAAAAAATTGTAAAACATGATGTTCATGTCAAGTTCACCAATGTAAGATGGGGTTTCTTAGTTTCTAGCCTAGAATAGTGATAGCTAACAGCTCTAGACCATTAACCATACCTAAACAAGAGAAAACAATGAATGCATGAGAAAATAAAAACATAAAATTAAAACACTCCCCATACTTGAATCTTGAATCACTTCCCTTGCTCTCCTATTTCTCCTTTTTGCAATGTTTTCCCTCGGATTTGTTACTTCACATGTGCAAATACTTGCAAAATAGTAAGTAGAAAGTTGGAGACAATTAGCTGTTAATTTGAAAATGGAGGAAGGTTGATTTTATAGACAACCTTTCAAATGGATGGCTAAGATTAATCCTCTAGAAGGATTCCAATATCAATGGTGGAGGATGCATAAGAGGTAGGTTACAAAATGGATGGTTGAGATTGAGTTTCAAAAAGATGCCAAGATCAATGGTCCAAAATTGGTGCACCAAGAATATGCTATTCTTGGAGGAATCATGATAGGTATGACGTTCTATGACACCTAACAAATATGACAATAATGAAGGCTATGTCAGGGGTTAATGACAGGCATCTTTGACCAGGATATGGTGCATAAATAATTTATTTTAAATTATTTATGCGAAAATGGAGGAAAATGGAGGAAAGTGACAAGTGGCAAATAAATAATTTGTTCAAATTATTTATTTGGAGAAAAAGAAAAAGGAGCATTTAATTAAATTAACTAATTTAATTAAATGGGAAGATAGAAATTAGCGAGGAATTAAATAATTTCAACAATTATTTAATCATAGAAGAATAAGAGGTTGAATAACAATAATTATTATCTGACTATAGAGAAATAACTAAATAAATGATTATTTATTTAATTATAGAAAAAAGGGATATATTAGTGA
>VDFB02118845.1:0-29466 GCA_007258455.2 Sequoia sempervirens
TTATTTAGAGTTAATATTGGGTTGCATTGTTTAATCCAGGTTCCAACATTTGTGTTAGTTATTTAGAGTTAATATTAGGTTGTATTTTTTAAAGGGTTTAAGCATTGGTGGTAGTTATTGAGGCTTTAAGTTATTATTTAAAATTTATTTTTTATAATCAATTTGATTATTGGAAAAATCACACGAGTCTTTTTTTTTATAACTAATTTTATTTTGATCCATTTTTTTTTTTAATAGTGAATGTAGCAATTTTATGAATTGTTGTTATTGCATTCTTTATGAATCTCTATTTTCATTTCTTTGTGTGTATGAATATGGTAATAATATAATTTTACTATTTTTTTGGTTTTGGGTGGTTGTAATAATAATGAAAACTCCTTTGGTAGCCAAGTATACTTCATGATAGCTTATAGATCTCAAATTTTCAAGTATATCCATAATTGACATCCCCAATTTTCGTTATATTGTTAGCAAACCCCATGATCTAAGGCTTGCTAAATTCCAATCTTGTAATTGTGAAACTCTTTGAAGAATGTTTTTAAATATTTCATTGTTGATAAGACATATAGCATGATATGTATTACATGTTAGAGTTTAAAGCTAATTTAACATCCAATACATCACATTCGATGCATATAAGCCAATTTGAGGAGGAAATTTAAAATCAAACTTACTACTTGTAACTTAAGTTCAATTTTTTCTTGAACAACCTATGAGATGTTATGCAATCCAAGTTTTGCTTGAACAACCTATGAGATGTTATACCATCTACCCCAAAAAAGTTTGAAAGTGGAAATAAAATTTGTAGGTGTGATAAGGAGGTTGAAACCAAATTCACCATGGGTTGTCCTCTGTTTGTATCTAGAAATGAATCCAATGCATGTAGCAGTACATATAGTTCTTAGGCACCTACTGAGCACCCCTCCACAAACATGGAATATGACATTTTTGGCAATGTATCCATCTTTATCCAATATTGGTTTTATTTGTGGCGTATTCCAAGTAGAGCTTAGCTAATATATGCTAGTTGTATAACAAATGAGGTGTACGATTATTGACATCAAAACCTATCCTCACATACAAGACAATTGAGGACTTCCATTATCAGCAAATGTGACCTCAAAATAGATGGGAACCCATAGAAATTTTGTGTCGCGCATTCAATTTTCTCACAATGCTATGATTATTATTCACATAAGAATCACATTTCTATATTATGTTATTGTCTCTAGGTTTCCCTTCACCTTTTAGTCATTTACAATATTCACTTGCAAAGCCAAGAAAAAATAGCTTTCTCAATAAAGATTAAAAATTAAAAATACTGAGAGGAGAGAAAAATCTGCACAATATGCTTTTCTCAAATCCATATGCTAACCAAAACTCCTTTGGTAGCCAACTACTCTACTTCATGATAGTTTATAGATCCCTAATTTCCAAGTATATTCATAATTGACATCCAAATTTAGGTCATATTGTTAGCAAACCACATGATTTAAGGGTCCACTAAATTCCAATCTTGTAATTGTGTAACTCTTTGAAGAATGTTTGTAAATATTTAATTGTTGATCAGATATATATCATGATATGCATTACATATTAGAGTTTAAAGCTAATTTAACATTCAATACATCATATTTGACGCATAAAGTCAATTTTGAGGAGAAAATTTAGAATCAGACTTCCAACTTGTAACTTAAGTCCAAGTTTTTCTTCAATTGAGATGTACAAATGCTAATAAATCTTGAAGCTTTTAAATAGCTTAATTGTAACAAGTAAGCTGAATTAATAATATATTACAAATTTTTCTAACATTTTTTTTCGACACAAATTTGAAACTTTTTGGATAAAAAAAATGATTCTGCTTTGATCAAGACCCTAGATAACCCAATTTACCAATTTATAAATGATGAACATACATTAAAGATAGCAAACAAATATGTAATATATTTAGGATGGCGCTCCTATTATAATCCTTCTATATATATGATTTGAATAACTATCATATTTTGTATAGTGACTTCAAAAGTGGGCCCCTTCCTTATACCCATAATATAAATTTTCCTGTTATAAAGTTTTTCTTGTAAATGCTAGATGATAAGTGGTAGACTTTGATTTCATCATGTCAAACGTAATGCATTTCAATTCTATTTTGGAGTCTTACTCTAAAACGAGGAAGCTACAAAATTTTTAATCATATGTTGAAATAGAGACTTCCTATGGACTTACATAATTAATTGTCATAGGAGCCTATACAAATTGCATACGGCAAATTCATCAGCAGTAATTTACGGACGGAAAAATTCACCGCCATTAATTCATCATGGGAAATTTACCTCATGACAAATTAACCGTCAAGTAAAATTCACCGCATTAATATTTATTAATGCAGTGGATTGCTGGTGGTGAATTTTACTTGGTGGTGAATTTGTTATGGCGGTGAATTTCCCACGATGAATTGCTGGCAGTGAATTTTCAGTCCATAAATTGTTGACCAATTTGCAGTATACAATGTGTATAGACTCCATGACAATTTTCCATCAGTGAATTGTTAACCTGAATTCGCAGTATGCAATGTGTATAGACTCCATGACAGTTAATTATGTGAGTAGATAGTTAATTATGTGAGTAGATAGGAAGTCTCTATTTCAAGAGCCTATGCACATATGTTAAGATGGAGACTTCCTATCATCCCACACAATCAATAAATGTTGAATAGTCATTCTTTATAGTTGGAGATGCCTTATTGAATCAATCATATTCTTCATATCGTAAGCTCCTTCAAATGCTTCGTACTGTAAGCGCCATGGGAACTAAATGTATTCACTCATCTGTAGACGCCAAGGTAGAAGGACGCTTGGTAAAATTGTACTGTGACACAGTAATTCTAGTAAACCATGATTTGTAAAAGAATATCAGTTCATAAGAACGCAATATGAGATGAACCTCTATTAATGAAGATCAAGTGGGCATGTATCAAAATGTAAGAATTTTATTGTACTGCATAAGGGTTTTCAGGCCACGCAAAATGATACATCATCAGGAATTTTATTGGACTGCATAAGGGTTTTCTTTGTGTCAATTATTAGGGGTGGATTACAAAGTGCAAATTCCAATACCCATGATGATAATTGAAACAAACATCCAACATCTATAAAAATAGACTTTTTGAGTTTTCCTCCTTTATGACGAATAATATTGATCGAGAATTAGTGTCGTTGAAGGTTGATAAAACATCCCCTATTTTAAATGGTATTCTCTGTTTTTCTATATAATGTTATACTTAGGGAAGAACACATGGGGTCACACTCTAGAATTTATAGTTGCATCACTAGATAGTACACCTGTTCCAATTCAAATAACGACTTACTTATTGAATGCACATTGCCAAAAATTTAACTATGGTGATTTTGAGCTATGCTTTATTCAAATAATGTTGGATACGCTTGGAAAAGAGACTAAGTGGGATATCTAATAGTTTGAAGAAATTTTGAGGCTAACAATATTTGGTCAAGAGACAAATAGTGATCCTAATTGGGAAGAATATGTTTCTACCAGGATAAGATAGTTATCAGTCTATAGAGCAAAAGTGGAGCCACATGCCCTCAATTTTTGGGTCCCCGATAGAGTGGTTTTTCATGAATCATGCCCAATTAAATGAATTTCATAAGACTCATTTGAGACAACATAGGAAAGGATCATTCTTTCCATCCACTATTATTTTTTTAACTTCGCCATCATTGCCAAAGAGGGTCTTAACCTTTTAGGGTCAAAATTAATAGAATATAAATTGTTTTCAAAGAATGACATGAAATCTGTCCTAGATAATTTGATTGATAAGACTAGAAAAGAAGAGGGGAGGTCAGGGTATGAACATGAATTTGATGGATTTGAGGATCTAATAAGAAATTATAAGATGAAAGAATAAATTGATAAAATGAGAAATGGTTGGATAAAAATTTACTTGGGAGAGAAGAATATATTTTTCAAGCATTTAAAAAATCAAGGATCGTGTTCTCATAATCCATATGATGTTGGAAAATTCAATAACTTTAGGATTCATACCCTCAACAACTATCTAAAATATAGACACCAACCCACCACATTCCAATAAAATATGTTCCAATAATTATAAACAAGAAAATCCCTACAAGAATGGTTATATGTAATAAAATTCAACCATTAGTTGACTATGAAATCACTAGGGCTAGGGGAAATAAGGAAGATGACACAATAATTCAAAACAACTCTCACACACAGTTCTCTCCAACAATTAACTTCAAAACTTTATGAAAATTGTAAGAAAGAAACAAACATAACATTCAGTTTTATTGGATGTTCTCCATCAAACAAAATTACCAAATAACTTTTACATCTATTGGCTCTCCTTGGCCTTTTCTTAGAAACATTTTTATTTATGCCTCTTCGAATATTTTCCCTTTGCTTTTCTACCCTACAAAGCTTAAACTCCAACACCGTCTTTCCTTTGGCTTCTCAAAATTGTCCTTTGTGCCTATGCCTTGTCTTTTAAACAAGACTAAAGTTGGGTTCATTCGCAACATTTCTAATATTCACATTCCCCAACTCATTAACGCCTACGATGTCCTTTGTTGGCCTAGCACACCTTTATCTGCTCCTCAAGTGCCTTCAAAGAGTGTATTTTTCTTTTCTTCAATCTGCATTTGTTTTGTTTGTTCGTTATACACTTTCAGTAATGTAGAAAGAGCTTGACACACTTGAAACCCTCTCTAAAAATCAATTACAAGATCACAAATTTCTTTTCTAAAATTCTCACAATATAATTCAAACATAAACAAATGTTTGTAAATAAATTTGTGAAACTCACTTGCATAAGGAACCAATGATATGCTTTATTAAACATAAAGAGGGGTAAAAATTTATTAAAACAAGAGAAAAATACAGAGCCAAATCATTACATAGCCTTATCAAGCTCCACTAAATGGTCCAACTGTTGAGACAAATCAAGGGGTAATTATTTAATCAAACAAGTCCAATCAAAAGAATATGATCGAGAGCCCATTTAGTCGGAGCAATCAGCAACACCATTCCACTCCCTAGGAATATGAGTGAAGGTAACAAACTCAAGAGAAACACAAAGATTGAGAATTTGATCAATAATCAAAGCTAGGTGCCAACTAACATCCTCTAACCTCCGCCTGTTCGACAAGTTCACCACAACCTAGGAATCAGATTCACATATAATCCTACGCCACCCCAAATTACTGCCATGCTCCACAACCAGTAAAATTGCCTAAGCCTCTATAAGATTATTAGTATGAAGACCCTTATAAATAGAGAAAATAAATTGAACATCCCCAGAACTATCCTGACCAACACCACCAATTCCAGCATGACCAGGGTTTCCACGAGAAGAGCCATCCATGTTAATTTTAAGGATGCCTTGAGGAGGAGGAGACCATCTTCCCTCCCTATTCACCTTCAGAGTAGGATGCCTACACCTGTTGCGCTTAAGCTGCTGATGTGAAGGAGGCAGATGAAGGCAGTTGAAACAACCAACATCAGAAGGAGCAATCAGATCAGACAGATCACACTTAGCCATGATTGTTTCTCCTAAAGAATGCAAAATTTTCCACCACAAGCGAGGGGCCCCCATCATCATATCCTGAAAAATCCAACGATTCCTCTCCAACCAAAGATTCCAAATGATGAAGGAAGGGCCAATCGCCCAAGCAGCTTGAAGAAAGGGAGTAGAAATAAGGGCCCTACTCCCCTGATCCACGAACCGATAGAAGAAACATGCTGACAGGGCATATTCCACACCCACCACCAAAAATGCCAAATCTCCCAAGCATAGGAACATTGGAATAATAGATGAGAAGCACACTCCTCAGCCTCACGACACAACACACAAAAAGAGGGACCCTGGAAACCCCACTTGCATAAATTATCCCAAGTAAGACACCGATTTTGAGCCACCAGCCACATGAAGAAATTGCACTTGGGCCAAGACAACTTATACCAAGCCTTACTTCCACCAAAGGGACTTGAATATCCCCAAATAATCGACTCAATTGCTTATACTTGTGTGGACACAAAGTAGTTCCAATTTATGTCAGACAATAAGAAGCTAAAATATTAGGTCCCTCAATCAATTACAAGCACAGAGCCAAAAGTTTGGCAAGCTCCTGCCTATCCTCCTCACAGCCCCCAAGAGGCCACTCAAAAAGGTGCTTCCAGCAGAAAGAAACAACAGAGCCACAATGCTCAACAATCTTGTAATGCTCAATAGTGTCCCAACCAGAAGCAGTAAAAATATCACAGAGGGGCTAAAGATGAGGAGAAGTAGAAAGAATAGGTGGGTGACCATCCCAAGAATCCCACCAAAAAAGAGCCTATGATCCCGAATGACAGATCCAAAAAAGCGCACGCTTAATCAACTGGGCTCCCACTTTCAAAGTAGACCAAATCATAGAACCACTTCCCTCCAGAGGATAGCGAGGAACTTCATGAGAAGTAACACCACGAAGATACTTATAGTTAAGAACACGGGCCCACAGTTGGTGTTGATTAGTACACCGGCGCCAGTAAAGCTTCGCCGCAAGAGCTTGCCCATTCAAGATAGAAGAGCGTAAACCAAGACCACCCTCCTGCTTAGGTCTACACACAGAATCCCATTTAACAAGGCTCCACTTAGAAGTCATCAAGTTACCACTCCAAAGGAATTGCCGAGAGAGAGCATCAAATTCTCGAAGGAAATACATAGGGGCTGATTGAACAAAACATCTGTAGATGGGAAGGGCCTGGATAACAGACTGAAGGAGGGTAACTCTAGCAGCAATAGACAGCCACCGATGAGTCCAATGAGTTACCTTCTTCCTCAACTTATCAAGCAACATCTGCCAGGAGGATCTGGGTTGATGACCAACGGCAAGAGGAATCCCCAGATAGACAAAGGGGAGAGATCCAATTTGAAACCTCAAAATAGCAGCAATCCTCCTCTGGATAGCCAAAGGAGTATTGAAGAAAAAAATAGAAGACTTCTGCTCATTAACTTTCTGACCCGAAGCAGTGAGGTAGATGTCCAAAGCTTGCCTAATGGATTCAGCTTCATAAAGACGAGCCAACCCCATAAGAGAGGTGTCATCCACAAACTGAAGGTGAGACAAAGTAGGAAGACCCAACCCCCACTGCCAACCATGAATCACACCAAGAGAGACCTGAGTTTTAAGAAAGGGACCCAGCCCCTCAGCCATAATAATAAACAGATAGGGAGAGAGTGGGTCCCCCTGACGAAGGCCCCTGGTAGCACCAAACAGCTCTGAAGGTTCACCATTCACAATGACAGAAAATGAGGAGGAAGTCACACAACTCATAGTCCAACTCACCCACTCAGAAGAAAACCCAAAGGCTAACAAAATCTTCTGAAGGAAACTCCATTTAACTCTATCATACGCTTTTGCCATATCCAGCTTGATGAACATAGACTTATCCTTGGAGATCACCATGGAATGAATAACCTCAGAGGCAATCACCACCCCATCCAAAATTTGACGACCAACCACAAAACCTCCTTGCTCCTCAGAAATAACAACAGGCAAGCAAGATTTAGGCCACTCAGCAATCAACTTCGTAATAATCTTATACACCACATTGCAGAGTGCAATAGGTCGAAAAAGCTCAAACCTATCAGCACCCTCCTTCTTAGGAATGAGTACTAAAAAAGTAGCATTCAGGGCCCGAAGCATCTGCTTGTTATGAAAAGATTCACAAACAACCTCCAACAAATCCAGCTTCACAATTTCCCAAAACTCCTGGAAAAATTCAACTGGGAACCCATCAGGGCCAGGAGCCTTCCCCTTATTCATCCCAAACACAACCTCTTCCACTTCAGACAGAGTAATCGGGCACATGAGAGAAGCATTCAGCTCATCAGAGATCAAAGAAGGAATACAAGCAAGAATCCTATTCTCCTCAACCTCAGCAGGAAGAGAGTCCTCAGTAAACAAAGTAGAGAAGAACAGGCGAGCTTCTCTGGATAAAGCCTATTGCGAGGATAAAACTAATCCTTCAGAGTTAACAAGAGAAGAGATATAACACTTATTCTGACGAGCCTGCACAGAGTGATGAAAGAAAGCAGTATTCCTGTTTCCCTCTTGAAGCCAGTCAATCTGAGCCTTCTGTGTCCAGAAAATCTCCTCACGAAGCTCCCACTCTTCAACAAATTTAAGAGCTTGGGACTCAACATGCCCAAGAGCTTCTGAAAACCAAGATCCCTAATCTGGTGAGTAATGACAGCAAGACGCTCCTGCGCTTCCCTTTTCTTAGCACGAAAATTGCCAAAACATAGCCTATTCCATCTCTTAAGATGAAACTTAACACATTGCAGCTTCTTAACAAAAGAATACATAGCAGTACCATATGCAGGGGCTCCATCCCGCCACCACTGAGCAACAAGATTATACAAAGAAGAGTCACGAAGCCACATAAGCTGAAACTTGAAAGGGGGATTCTTTGGATTAGGGAAAGGAGAAGCTGAAAACTTAATTGGCCAATGATCAAAGCCACACCAATCAAGAATCTCAGAGCAAATAACCACACTGCCCCCAACCCAAAAACTAGAAACAAGAAACCTGTCCAACCACTCAGAAATTGCCTCCGACCCACTCCGCCTATTATTCCAAGTAAATAAGCCATTAGAAGGTTTGACATCAACAAGAGCAAGAGAAGCCACACTAGCCCGGAACAAATCTGAAGTAGGACCCAATCTCGGCAATCCACCTCTTTTCTCTTCCAGGCACAAGATATAATTGAAATCCCCAGCTAAGATCCACGGCAAATAAGGAGCACAAGATCTAACAAACGTGATATGGGTCCACAGCTGGCTTTTACCACGGATGTCAACCGGAGCATACACATTGCTGACCAAAATAGTCTCACCAGAGTCTAAAACCGAGGCCACCATTGAGATAGAGGAGTGGCTAGAAATCCACCATCGAGGGACAACCTTACGAGGATCCCAAAAAAGTGCCAAACCTCCAAAATTTCCTCTAGAGCCAATACACTGACACTGACCAGAAAACCAAATACGAGGAGCATACTGAAGCATGCAGTCCACCTGAAGCTTAGTCTCCTGCACACAAAAAATATCTGGAGAATGTACCCCAATCAAATCCTAAATAGCTTTATGACGGGAGGCGCTATTCAGCCCCCTTGCATTCCAAGAAAGAATAATCATGGGGAAGGCTGGGCAAAGTGGGCGTCCAAGGTCTTAACAGAGCCCGATTCCACCAACAACTCCCCAGTAGATTTAATCTTGTCCACATCCTTCTTGCGACCAACTTTAGAAGACTTATCAAAATTCCCCTTCTTAAAAGGGCGTTGGAGCACTCCTAGATAAGAAGCTGAAGCCCGACCTTTTCCTGAAGACAACGCCTCCTTAGCTAAGTCTGCTAAAATAATATCATCATTTAAACTAGTCGGAGTGTCAGCAGGCCCAGACCCTCCCTTTTCCAAAGGAGGAGAAGAGTCCCTAACAACAATTGCCTATTCCAGCCCTGTATCCATACTAGTATCCCCAGACAAAATCTCAACAGGAATCCCCTCCTCCAAGGCCCGATTGTCCAAAACCTCAAAGCGATTGAATCTCGGATCACTCTGCTTATCTTTAAAGGGTCGCTTCTGACCTCTCCCCTTCGCTTTCGGTTTAGCGGGAAAGAAGCCATCCTTATCAGGCCCTCGCTCAGCCTTTCCCCCTTCAGCGATAGACACCTTGCTTTTATCTGCCTTCTCCACCGAAGGCCCCGATGATGGAGAATAAGGGACCCCGGCCGTTCTGGAAGTCCGAGGACACTGACGCTGAAGGTGACCATACTCATGACAAAACCGACAACGGAAAGGAAGGGACTCATAATCTAACTGTTGAATCCATGAGGCAGAGCCAATACAAATCTCCAGAGAATCTGGCAAAGGATTATTTAAATCAATTTCAACACAAATGCGAGCGAAAGAAAATACCTTTTTATCCAAAGTATTCTGAGCAATGGTAGCCGGCTTCCCCAACAAGGCCGCTATCCGTTGCAGAATATCTTCTCTCCAGAACTCCAAAGGAAGCCATGGCAGACGAACCCATACAGGAACTCGAGAAGGCAGATCCTCAGCCGCATTGAAACCCCCATGCCAGGGTTTCATGAATAAACCCACATGATTGTAAAAATATGGTCCCCCCTCAAAAACATGATTACGATCTGAAATGCAAGAAAAATCAACCATAAAGAACCCGTTCCCTGCCACCAAAATATCAAAGTCACCTTCAACCTACCAGGTACGGCGCATCCAGGACTCCAAAGCCGAGAGGGGGGCCCGAATACCCAAAAACTTACAGATCAAAATGTGTTGAGTCCAATAAGCAAAGTCCTCATGCACCGATTCTGGAGAGATAACCAAAACCGGATGAGCGTGACTCCGCGGCAAGCAACCATTCACTTTCTTGAGCTTGGAGCTCTCACCCACAAAAGAGTTATTCATCATCGAAGCATGCATGTCCTTAGCGAGGCCCAGAGGTGGCGACACACCCTAAATCGCCAAGCTCTCAGAGACTTCAGCCATCATCAACCACACCCGGCACCCCAAGCCGAGCCCACAAACCACCACACCCCACCAGAAAGACCCCACACCTCAAAGACCCTGCAACAAACCCTCCACCACACTCCACGCCACTCTTCACGCAACAAACCCCACACACAGAAAAAACAAACCCTCGCGGCCCGGTCCCCACACCACACTCCCTCCCGCTGGCCGGCCCCGCGCACCTAAAGAGAGCCAACCCGCGAGCCAGCCCACTTGAAAGCAAAGCGAGAAACCCTTACCCGAGGGGCCAGCGGCCGAGGAAAGCAACAACCTTGACTAAGGCGTAGCTGCCTAAGTAAAAGGGGAACCCTGGCAGGCACCGCCCATTCCAACAAAATATGTAATAATAGTGTAATTGTTGGATATTTGTAAATAAATTATAAATGACTAATATAATATATTACTTATCATTATTAAATAATTTAGCCTATATTTGATATATAAAATTTAATATTGGGAAAATATTTTTTACATAAAATAATTATTAAATATTATATAATATCAAATGGGGTAAAAAATATTTAGGTTTTAGATTAATGGTTTAAAATATTATTAAAGTTCATAATAGTTTTTGTTTAGAAGAAGATGATTTTTTTAATTATAATTTAATGAATTAATCAAAGGCACGTGTGTCTACACTGTGGTAGTAAATGTAAGATGGTGTTGTTAGATGGGGAAGGTCGTAAAATGTGGCCACATGCTTAGTGGGCCCTCAATAATAACTACTAAGGGAAATATTTATAACATTAATATAAGTATAATAATATTATTGAGAGTTTGGAGAAATCTTTCTCATCGCATTTGTTCACACTAACTTTGTAGATAGAACCAAAAATGGAGTCATGATTATTTTGGAAACATCCAAAACGAAAATTGAATTTAGTGTTGAAGGAGGAGAATACCATGGCTGCGGCTCTCTCTTGTTAGTTACTGTGACTGTAACAGGCAGGGGCTTTGTTTACTAAGTAGGGGTGAGGAGTTAGATGCAGTGGGTTGGGGTTGTCTTGCGGGGTGAGGAAGTAGGAGGAGTGGAAGTGGTGGGGATTACTGAAGGAGGATTGATTATTAGGTTAGATGAGTTTTCGATGTGAAGGAATTATATGAGGCTTCCAAAAGCCTGGTGCTTGTTGGGCCAAAGCCATTTCAGAATTTTTTGTTAGCCATGCATGCACAAAAATTAGATTCATCCTTTGTGGGTGAGAGCTCTAAGCTCAAGAAAGTGAACGGGTGCCTGTCGCGGAGTCAAGATCGACCTGTTCTGGTTATTTCTCCCAAATCAGTTCAGGAGGACATAGCTTATTGGAGCCAACATGTTCTGATCTGCAATTTCTTGGGTATTCATGTCCCTCTCTCGGCGTTAGAGTCTTGGATCCGTCGAACCTAGCAGGTTGAAAATTCTTTTGGTGAGCAAATAATATTTCATGGTTGATTTTTCTTGTATCTCAGATCGTAATCGTGTTTTTGAGGGAGGGCCATATTTTTACAATCATGTTGGCTTGTTCATTAAGCCCTGGCATGGAGGTTTTAATGCGAAAGAGGATCTTCCTACACGGGTTCTTGTTTGGGTCTGTCTTCCATGGCTGCCGTTGGAGTTTTGGAGGGACGATATTCTGCACCGAATTGTGGCTTTGTTGGGGAAGCCAGCTGCCATTGCTCAAAATACTTTGGATAAAAAGGTATTCTCTTATGCTCGCATTTGTGTTGAAATTTATTTAAATAGCCCTCTACCGGATTCTTTGGAAATTTGTATTGGCTCTGCCTCATGGATTCAACCGCTTGATTATGAGTCCCTTCCTTTTCATTGCCACTTTTGTCACGAGTATGGACACCTTCAGCGCCAGTGTCCTCGGGCACCCAAAGCTGCTGGGGTGTCTTCTTCTCCTTCTTCTGGACCTTTGGTGGAGAAAGGGGATAAAGGGAAGGCGTCTGCGGTTGAAGGTGGGCCTGATAAGGATGGCTTTATCCCTGTTAAGCAGAGAAATAAAGGGAGGGGTCACAAGCGGGCCTATAAGGATAGTCAGAGTGATTAGGGTTTCAATTAGTTTGAGGTCCTGGATAATCAGGCTTTGGAGGAAGGGATTCCTATTGAGCTTTCTTTTGGGGCCACTGGTATAGATGTTGGGTTGGATACAGGGCTAGAGAAAGCAATTGTTGTTCAGAATATTTCTCCAACATTGGAGCAGGGGAGTTCAGAGCCTCCTGGGGCCTCTGTAGATGTGCAAGATGATATTGTTTTAGCAGATTTAGCTAAGGCAGTGTTTTCTTTAGGTAAAGGTCAAGGTTCGTCTCCTGCCTTGGGGGTGCTGCAACGCCCTCTCAAGAAGGGGCATTTTGAATTTTCTTTGAAAGTTGGTCATAAGAAGGATGCAGACAAGCTTAAATCTACTGGGGATCTATTGGTAGAATCTGGTGCTATTAAGACCCTTGAGGCCCACTTCTCTCAACCTTCCTCATGATTATTCTCTCATGGAATGCAAGGGGGTTGAATAGCACCTCCCGTCAAAAGGCTATTCAAGATTTGATTGTTGTTCATTCTCCTGATATCTTTTGTGTTCAGGAAACTAAGCTTCAGGTGGACCTCATGCTTCAACATGCCCCTCGTATTTGGTTTTCTGGCCAGTGTCAGTGTATTGGGTCTAGGGGAACCTCTGGGGGTCTGGCTCTTTTATGGGATCCTCGTAAGGTTGTTCCTCGTTGGTGGATTTCCAGCCAGTCTGCTATTTCTATGGTGGCTTCGGTTTTGGAATCTGGTGAGACTATTTTGGTTAGTAATGTTTATGCTCCAATTGATATTCGTGGTAAAACCCAGCTTTGGGCTCATATCAGGTATGTTAGGTCCTGCGCTCCCTTTCTGCCTTGGATCTTAGCTGGTGACTTCAATGTTGTGTTGAGCTTGGAGGAGAAAAGGGGAGGGCTACCTAGGCTTGGTCTTGCTTCAGATTTTTTTTGGACTAATGTGGACTCTCTAGCTCTGATGGATGTAAAACCCTCTAATGGAATTTTCACTTGGAATAATAGATGGAGTGGGCCTGAAGCGATTGCCCAACGGCTTGATCATTTCCTTGTCTCTTGCTCTTGGGTTAGAGGTAGCTTGGTCATTTGCTCTGAGATTCTTGACTGGCATGGCTCTGATCATTGGCCAATTAAGTTTTTGACTTCAGCTTTTCCAAATCCTAAGAATCCACCTTTCAAATTCTAGCTCATGTGGTTGCGTGATCCGTCTTTGGGTGATCTTGTGGCTCAATGGTGGTGGGATGGCACCCCTGCATATGGTACAACTATGTATTCTCTGGTTAAGAAGTTGCAATTTGTTAAGTTTCATCTTAAGCGATGGAATAGGTTGAGTTTTGGTAATTTTCGGGCTAGGAAAAGAGAAGCGTTGGACCGCCTTGCTGTGATTACCCGTCAGATTCAGGATTTGGGCTTCTCGGAGGCTCTTGGGCATGCTGAATCCCAGGCTCTGAAATTGGTGGAAGAGTGGGAGCTTCGTGAAGAGATTTTCTGGAAACAAAAGGCTAGGATTGATTGGCTTCAAGAGGGTGATAGGAATATGGCTTTTTTCCATCATTCAGTGCAAGCTCGTCGAAATAAGTGCTTTATTTCTTCTCTTGTTAACTCTGAGGGTATTTCAATCTCTGTACAACATGCTCTTCTAGAGAGGCTCGTCAGTTCTACTCTAATCTTTTCACTGAGGATTCTTTACCTGCTGAGGCTGATGAAAATAGAGTCCTTGCTTGTATTCCCTCTTTAATTTCTAATGAGTTGAATGCTTCGCTTATTCGCCCGGTGACTTTGTCAGAAGTGGAGGAGGTGGTGTTTGGGATGAACAAAGGGAAAGCTCCTGGCCCTGATGGGTTCCTAGTTGAGTTTTTCCAGGAGTTTTGGGATATTGTGAAGCTGGATTTGTTGGAGGTTGTTCGGAGTCTCTTCATAGTAAGCAGATGCTTCGTGCCCTGAATGCTACTTTTCTGGTTCTCATTCCTAAGAAGGAAGGTGCAGACAAACTTGATCTCTTTAGACCTATTGCACTCTGTAACGTGGTGTATAAGATTATTACGAAGTTGATGGCTGAGAGACTCAAATCTTGTTTGCCTATGATCATTTCTGAGGAGCAAGGCGGCTTTGTGGCTGGGCGACAAATTCTGGATGGGGTGGTGATTGTGTCTGAAGCCATTCATTCCATGGCTACCTCTCAGGATAGGTCTATGTTTATCAAGTTGGATATGGCCAAAGCCTATGACAGAGTTAAATGGAGTTTTCTTCAGAAGATTCTGCTGGCCTTTGGTTTTTCCTCTGATTGGGTGAGCTGGATTTTGAGTTGTGTGACTTCTTCCTCCTTTTCGGTTATTGTGAATGGGGAACCTTCTGAGCTTTTTGGGGCTACTAGGGGCCTTCGTCAGGGGGATCCGCTCTCTCCTTATTTGTTTATTATTTTGGCTGAGGGGCTTGGCCGACTTCTTAAATCTTAGGTTTCACATGGCTTGATTCATGGTTGGCGGTGGGGGATGGGCTTGCCTACGCTTTCTCATCTCCAATTCGTGGATGATACCTCTCTTATGGGACTGGCTCGTATTAGGGAGGCTGATTCCTTCAGGAAAACTTTGGACATCTACCTTGCGGCTTCGGGCCAGAGAGTCAATGAGCAAAAGTCTTCTATATTCTTCTTTAATACTCCTCAAGCTATCCAGCGTCAGGATTGCTGCTATTCTGCGGTTTCAAATTGGGTCTCTTCCCTTTGTCTACTTGGGTATTCCTCTTGCTGTTGGCCGTCAGCCCAGATCCTCTTGGCAGCAGTTGCTTGATAAGCTTAGGCGAAAGGTTACTCATTGGACTCATCATTGGTTGTCTTCTGCAGCTAGATTGACTCTTCTCAAGTCTGTTATCCAGGCCCTTCCCATCTACAGGTGCTTTGTTCAAGCGGCTCCTATGTATTTCCTTAAGGAATTTGATGCTCTTTCTCGTCAATTTCTTTGGAGTGGTAATTTGTTGTCTTCAAAATGGAGCCTTGTTAAGTGGGAATCGGTGTGTAGACCAAAGCAGGAGGGTGGTCTTGGTTTACGCTCTGCTATTTTGAATGGGAAAGCTCTTGCTGCCAAGCTTTATTGGCGCTGGTGCACCCATCAGCACCAGTTATGGGCTCGTATTCTCAACCATAAATATCTTCGGGGTGTTGCTTCTTTTGAGGTCCCTCGCTATCCTCTGGAAGGGAGTGGTTCTATGATTTGGCATACTTTGAAAGTGGGGGCGCAGTTGATTAAGGATGCTCTTTTTTGGATCTGTCATTCGGGGTCACAGGCTCTTTTTTGGTTAGATTCTTGGGATGGTCACCCTCCTATTCTTTCTTCTTTTCCTCATCTCCAGCCTCTTTCTGAGGTTTTTTGTGGGTGGCTGGGATACTGTGGAGCATTATAAGGTGGTGCAGCATGATGGTTTGGTTCTACGTTTTCGTTGGAAGCATCCTTCTGAGTGGCCACTAGGAGGGTCTGAGGGGGATAGGCGTGAGCTTTCCCAACTTTTGGCTTCCCGTGCTTGTAATTCTTTGAGAGGACCTGATGTCTTGGCTTGGGATGGTTCAGACTTGTCTGGAAAGTACTCTGTGGTTGCTGGTTATAAGCAGATTGGTAGGCAGTTGTTTGGGGACATTGAGGTCCCTTGGTGGAAGCAAGTTTGGCACAAGTTGTCATGGCCCAAGTGCAACTTCTTTATGTGGTTAGTGGCTCAAAATCGGTGTCTTACTTGGGATAATTTATGTAAGCGTGGTTTCCAAGGCCCCTCTATGTGTGTTTTGTGTCATGGCTGTGAAGAGAGTGTCTCCCATATCTTCTTCCAATGCTCCTATGCTAGGGAGATTTGGCACTTCTGGTGGGGGGTGTGGAATACGGCCTGCTGGCATGTTTCCTCTTTGGTGGAATTTGGGGAACGGTGGGGTAGGGCCCCTGTTTCTACCTCCTTTCTTCAGGCTGCTTGGGCTCTTGGGCCTTCCTTTATTATCTGGAACCTATGGTTGGAGAGGAATAGGTGGATCTTTCAGGATTCGAGGTTGATGGCTCCTCACCTTTGGAGGAAAATTTTACACTCCTTAGGAGAAACTATTGCGGCTAAGTGTGATATGACTATGCTGGTGGACCCTCGAGATGTTGGTTGTTGTAATCGTCTTCATCTTCCTCCTCTGCAACGACAACTCATGTGCAACAGCTGCAGGAATCTTACCCCGAAGGTGAATAGGGATGGAAGATGGACCCCTCCTCCCTTTGGAGTCCTAAAAATCAACTCGGATGGCTCTTCTCATTGGAAATCCAGGGTGATCCATAATAGTGGTTTACAATTTTTGGCCAAGCTGAACAAATTATTATTTTAACTAAATCTTCACTTTCGGGCACCTATAGCGCTAAAGCGTGAGGAATTTGAAGATGGTGCAAACTAGAATCTCATCAAATTTTGTCTATAGATTCTAAAATATTTTTTTCAAAAATTTTGGAATCAAATTGCACTTCTTTTCCATCTCCCACGAAAATAGATTTTTTTAAAACAACATTTTTAAAAAGTGGCCGCCAACGTATAATGCATAGCTTTTTTTCCATGAAGGATAAAATTCAATTCTTTCAAATTTAGATTTGTAACTCGATATCTAGTGCTTCCACTTGGTTAGATAGTTTTTATTGAATATTTTTTCCTTAATCAAGTTTCAAAGTCAAACGAATTACAATTCGGACAGTAGTGTAGCTTGTAACTTTTTGTATATGTCAATTTTATTTTATTTTTTTGTTGGATCAAGGACTTCAATATTTGGTGCACTCATATTTTTCAATTTTTTTTGATAATCTTCTATTTTTCCGCGTGAAGAACAAAGAAATTCATTTTGATGAAAAACCTATGTTTAATAAAACTTAAAAATAAATACATAACAAAACCAAAACATATTAAAATTATATTCATTGGATAGCTTGTTAAAGGAATACAATAATCATTTGAAATAAATTTTAAATGAATTCATTTGATCCCCCAAAATCTAAATCAAAAGTGATTTTTTATCACATTTTGATAGGTGTAAAGGAGACGCATTTATAGGTATGGTTTAAAACTAGTGAGGTTCTATCCAAGGGGTTTGATCTAAGTGATTTGATCAAACCCTCTTCAATTGGAATCCTTAAAATGGAACTTTTAAGGCTTAAACATTATATTTTCTAAAAATATGTGATTTCAGTTAAAATTCGTTCCTCTCAGGAATTGTAAACCATATATGGCCACCCAGGGTCATCTTGGCATTGGGGGTGGGTGTAGATAGCTCAGGGAGATGTTCAGTTTATTTTCTCTGTGTATAAGGGTCTTCATACGAATAATCTTATGGAGGCTCAGGCTATTTTAGTGGCTGTGGAGCGGGGCAGTCAGTTGGGATGGCGAAGGATCATATGTGAGTCTGACTCCCAGGTTGTGGTGAACTTACTGAAAAGGCGGTATATGGATAATGTGAGCTGGCAGTTGGCTTTGATTGTTGAACAAATTCTCACTCTCTGTGCTTCTCTGGAGTATATTACTTTCAATCATATTCCTCGTGAATGGAATGGTGTTGCTAATTGCTTGGCTAAATGGGCTTCTGATCATATGCATGATTGGAATTTGGTGGATCGGGGCCAACTGCCCCCAGATTTGTCTCATCAATTGGATCACTTGGTTGAACTTGATAGGGCCATTTAATGCCCTTGCTTTGTAACATTTCCTTGATTTAATAAATTTTTACCCCTTTATGTGAAAAAATAATATTATTGAGGGCGCACAAAATAGGTATCACAATATCGCACGGTTCCCATATGGTTACATCTTATATCTTTTTGGAAGTGTGTAATACAAACACATGTCTGAATCTTTCTTGAATTAACCTTCTAATACAAACTAATAATTATTAATCAACAATAAATAAATAGCAATCAATTATTGATTTTAATATCTAGAAATATAAAATTTATTTAATTTTAATTTTTTTTCTCTTAAACACAACTGAGGATTCAAAAATTGTATTGATTATCAAAAGAGTAGAACAAAATAGTCTATAACATATTTTCCAGTCATATATGGGTTTTGACATAAAATACAGAGAATAATCGGAATAACATTACAAAATGTAGCACTTTTAGCTGAGTACCTTTGAACTGCCAAAGATGAAAGGAAGTCGAGCAAGCAGAAGCAACTTCCTACGCTAATCTAAGCAAGAGAGAGATGCAAAAAAAATCTTGACACCTTTACAATTACAGATTTGAAAGATGCACATACATATCAAAACATATAAACAACAAAAAAACCACAACGTGGTGTTTACGTGGTGTTTATGTGGGAAAACCCTTTCGAGAAAGAATCCACACTCCAAATCATGCAACCCAAATATATTATCAACAACAAGAGAATGGTTACAACACAATCTCAAAGCAAGAGGCTTCACACTACAACAAGAATTTGGACAAAATTTAGCAACCTAACATGTAAGTTTCTTCAAACCTATCACTCTCAAAAGGCGCTAAATATGCAAGTATTTATAACCTCTCAACATGAAACAAGGTACCTAAAACTTGCCATAACCAAATCCCATGCCTAAGGTGTGAACATGAGTTCATTATGACATATTGTCATAATCATAACTCGTAATTATGACAATTTTCCATAATCAGCCCCTATTCCATAAAATTAGTCATTGTTGCATATGCAATGAGCTTGCATGCATGCAAATACCTTGCATATGTAGGAACCCTCATCACATGGGTTCCACTTGTCATAGTTAACTAGTAATTTTCCATTCTTAACTCTTCCACTGTTATAATCAGTCATAAATTGATATAGCAAGTTGTCATAGCTCGTTACATAGTAGCTTATGACAAATGCCACCAATTTAGGCACAAATCTAGATCCTCCAAAGTGGATGCCTACCTCCACTAATTTAGCTTTTTCCCATTTTGGGTTTTCCATGTAAAAATATGGTGTTCATGTGTTATGTGATGTTGTTGGTTGTTTTCATGCTTTCCTTCATTACTACAAATTGAATATGCTATGAGGATTGAATGTTTAAGTGGTTTCAAAGAATATTGATTCACCCCCGCCCCCCCACCCTCCAAGTATTTTGGGTGTTCAACATTACCTTATCATGGCAGGCTCTAGATTTTCATGTAACATCTACTTCTTCAAGATATTATTCAATAGCACATACTTATTATGAACCAAAAATATGTAGAAAATGAAATAATAAAATGATCAATGTAATCAAATCTTATGCTAAATTTGAATGTACCTTGTTAGCTGAAAAATAGGACAGTCAAGACATTGTCTAGGAAATCATACCCTATTTTGGTGCAAAGAACTTCCAGAGCATAATATTGTAAATATAGCATATAGACTAGGGGTAGGATAGATGGGTCACGTCCCATCCAATAAGTATAAGTATAAAAGAAGATATGAATGATATTATGCAATAGGTGGAAAAAAGAAAATATGTAATAGACAGAGAGATATATATGTACAGAGACTAATGTATGGAATGATAAATATATAAAGGTGAGATAAGGATTAAACAAGAGTATAGGAGAAGATATTCCATTGTATTGATTTTGATCTGATTAATAGAATGAATATCAGAGTCCTATCTGTTTGATGTTGTATGTTACTCTACAAATGTATGATTAGATAAGTATGTGTTTGATTGCATTAGTGTTCATCTTTATATTGTTGAGTTTGGGGTATAAACTACAACACTTGGAAAATACTTGGGGCTCAAAACTTCGATCTATGTTTCCCCATATTTATTGCTAACATTGGTTTCATCGTCGAGACCCTGATTGGTGATATAAAGAACAAAGCACCCAACTTTTTTTGAAATCAAATGTCAGAGAAGAAAGATAATATAGAGGAAAAGAAGGTAATTAATAAAAATTATAAAAACATGAAATAACATCTTCTTAGCACTCACCATGTGAGAGGGGGTTAGGTACTAAGGTGATGGAGAATGGAAAGGGGGGAAATTCCAAAAGGGGTCTCCAAAAAGATGCGACTCCTAAGAGAAAGGATACCAAATAACTATCATGGAAGATGATAAAAAGATTAATGAAACTCCAAACCAATCACACCCATGGTGAAAGGAGACAAAACAACCACAAGAAATATTAGAGAATAAATTGAATTGGTAATAAAATTAAGCATGGCTAGCCTAAATGGAGAAGAGAAAAGACTCCAACAAAGGATTGAAAGAGAAGAAATACCCTACAGAAGAACAAAAACAATGGAGAAGATGAGAAGTGAGCACGCCAATAAGGGTGTTGTTGAGCATGCCAAGGGAAAAGGAAAAGAATTAGGAAACTCTAGAAAGATCAGAGAATTGCTAGGAAAAGTAGGACAACTAATAACTAGTTTAAAGAAGAATATGGATGACTACAGATAATCCAAAAATTGTTATTAGGAACATACCATAAGATAGAAAATCTATTATTACCAAAATATTTTGGAAGTTCGACAATCAAACCAAACCTATTAGACCTTACTATTAGCTTGGATGATAAATTTGTGGAATTTTTGAAAACTTTGGAGAAAAACCTATCCATTCACGAAAGTTTCTTAGAAGAAAAAGTCAATAAAAGTATTTAATTGATAATGTATTGAAGAGATTCATGTGGGAAGACTCTAACGAGATCAATCGAATTCCCTTGTAAAATTAGGACACAATCACAAAGAATGAAAATGAGGGTGGCTCAAGCATATGGATTACCTTAGCTCACAACAATGCATTCGGTGCCAAATTGGTATGGAGAATGTTTTAGAATCTGACGGTCCTTTGGAGTCAGTGTAAAAAAAGAATTGAGCAATGGGGACCCTAATAGAATTCTAACCATAGTTAATCCACAAGTGGTTCACATATGGAAATTTATGATGAAATTGTCATTAACCTCTAACAAATTCTCCTAAACTATGTGACTACAAGGACATAATGGGGGATGTGTGGAGTGAAAAATTTGTAGACCGCATTAATCAAAAAATGGGGAAAATAGCATTGAATGGGACTGGAAAGATTTTAGTGATGTTCCAATTTCTTCAAAAGAAAAAATCAAATTTAAGAAAGAATTGGGAAAGAGGATAATTATAATAGTACACAATTATTTAGTATGGATGCAAGTCCAAAAATTATTCAATAAAATTTATCTATCGAATACAAGACTTAGCTCCAACTAACACCTTGTGGCCAATAAATCTTTGTTGGGGAACATATATATTACCCAAAGTGGGGGCTTTTGCATAGACTGCACCATAAAATAATTTTAACCGAAGAAAGATTAAATTTAATCAGCATCTTTAGCCCATTGAAATGTCTTTTATGTCCTAATGAAAATGAGACTATTAATCATCTCCTATTTTGGTGTATGTTTGCTAGACAATGTTGTTATTTGCCTCTTCAAAAGATAGGTTGATATGGTGCCTTATAGGAAGATATATTCGTAGTCTTTCACAATTGGCCAAACAATGTTGTCATTTGCCTCTTCAAAAGATAGATAAATGTGATATGACCCATCATCAATAAAACAGAAGATTTCACTCTGAGACATATCTAGAGAGAATCAAAGAAAGTAGCTAATTTCCTAGCAAAACATGGTATTGAAGACAAACTTATCCATTGTCCTTGATCAAGACCTGTCAAAAGGATCAAATATGGTAATCTAATTGGGATTAAAATGTGAAGTATGTGTTTCTAAGATGTACTTGCATGTCCAAGATCAAAGATGGCAATCCAATCAGGAGGTAACATGTGATTTATGAGATCCCAAAGTGTATTCATCTGGTATTGCCATGATTGCTTCTCATGGATTACAATGAGAAAATCTGAATATAATAACCTCAACCGATGGGAATGAACAAAATGGGTAAGTGAATTGTCATCAAAGTTAGGAACTACAAATGCCACATGAAAGAATTAACATCCCAAATCAAACTTCTTTTTAAAATTGCAATCCCTACGACAAAAGAGTTGATAATAACAACTCTTGGAAGAATTGATTAAGGGAAGGCCACATTCATGATTTTTCTTTTCTTGAGTTTTTAGTAATGATCTTTGTTGGTATTTGCAACTCATGGCATAGAGACATTCAAAGTTATAGCAAATTATAGTCGTAGCAAAGCAGAGGAAGATTTAGAAAATGTTTTAGCAGAATGGAAATAGAGAACGACCTAGAGATCAGAGAATGCCTGAAGATATTTGCTTTAAGAGTTCTAAAATGCAACATGGAAGAATTAAGAAGTTTCAAGAGTAAGCATTCAAAGCTTCTTTCCTCGCAATCAGAGGAGAGACTAGAGACTTAACAAACTCATGGAAGATCCCATGTTATTAATGCACGATAATAATTAAGTCTTGAACAATGTTCTTCTCTAATTTGAGGATTGTGTTGGTCTTATCTATTTTTAATAAATGGTAGTTGCTCCTTTGGCAACAACTTGCTTAAAAATAATAAAAATAATAGAGCAATAAGTACAATAAATATTAGAGTTATGAATCAAAATGAAACTTGAAAAGATGAATGTAAAAAACAAAGATGTGTAAATGTTTTTGGTGCTCTATGATGATGTTGTGTTGGAAGAAAGCTAAAGAATAATGGAGGAGCAATTAGCAAGCATTCTAGAGGTCAACAAAGATTATGGAAACTATATCAAATAGAGACAGTCTGTTAGACACTCATGACCAAGGGATGCGCTTGTCACCTTCCTCGAGTAGTAGCTTCCTGGGGCTACAAGGTTCTATATATTTTTAGAGTTTCTCACAAGGGCTTCTTTGTTGTGCTTGCAAAATCTTGAAACATGTCAACAATGACAAAAAGCAATCTAAGAAGGCAATTTGAGGTTTATGTTTAGGACTTTGCCTTACTCAAGCCCCTATTTAGCATGTTTCAACCTCAATTATGGCAATTAGAGTGTAGTAGTAGGGGTGACATGTGCAAATAGTATAGGAAAAAACCTATGCGGCTTACTAGATTGAATAGTGATGTGTGTAGGGTAGTGTAGTGAGAACAAGATAATGTAAATGCTTAAGGTGTCTTTCGTATTTGATAATGGAATCTCTTGGAGTGGTTGATCTGCAAGCAAAGGTTTGGCAATATAAATATGCAAACCTTAGTATTAGAATGTTAAGAGGAATGCAGGAAGGAAACTCCAAGAGTGAGAGGAGAGTGATAATGCTTGAGACTTGAGAAAATATGTTAGATGCAAGAGACATATAAGAAAACAAGAAGAGAGGGCCAAATGAGGGTAAAGGGGGGACTTTTAGGGTGTTCAACCTAAGATGTTCATTGTGAAATTTTATGTAGTCGCACTAAAGTTTTCAGCAAGTAAAAACCTTCAAATTTGATAAGAGACACTAGCATGGGCACATTCATGTCCAAAAGGATGCAACAATGTTGATAAAGGAGAATAGGGTTTTTGACAATAGTGGAGTCTTCATTTGAATGGTTTGACACATTTATGAGGTGTTTTAGGCTTAGAACATCCAATATAAGGCCTAATTGTCTAGGCGTACACTAAATGACTACAAAATCAAGAAAAAAATGTAACATATACACTTTTGAACTCTACACAAATATATTAACTTTATAAAAATTTAGTAAACCTTAAATCACATTAAAATAATTACATGTATGTCTACTATTCTTTAAGTTGTAATCTTAGTTGAGAAAAAACATAAATATAGATTACATAGTCTCAAAGAGTTACTACATTTACACTATAATTGGTCCCTTTGTGCTCCACTATAAAATCCATCTCACTTGAAATTATTATGGTTTTGTGATCATGATGGATTTTTTTGTCCTTCACATTAGAGAGCATCAACAATTTTGCCAGTCCAATTGAATTTTTTTTTACTCAATGTTTGTTGCAATTTACTTCATGTATATCCATTATTAGATATCCTAATAATTTAGGTTCTGGAAAGCATTAATGAAATTCATGAGGTTAGAGGTATATGACACATCATTTTATTTTAAACATACAAAGTGAAAAAAAAGACATTAAAATAAATAGATTTAACAGAAAGATTAGCTTACACACTATAGTGCTTTACATTGTGTCATAGACCTACACTCAGAAATAAATGTCGAGGAAAAAAAATCTCTCTAAAATAAATTGTTTTTTTCCTCTAACATAAATTAATATATTAATATTATAGCATTCCTTTTTAATGGGATATTGCCATTCTAGAATCAAAAACCTAACTACTTAAAATGCATGATAAAAATAAATACAATTTCAAAAGGCTGATGGTGCTTTTATTAAGATAATGTTTACCCCATTTGAGTTGCTCTTCATAGATCAAAACACTAGCTAATGATGAATGCCCCAACAAATGCTCTTACCGAACATGTGAGAATATAAAAAAATCGAAAAGTACTATTTGTAAACTTCGATGATTGCATTATAAAAATATGTACAATTTTTTTATGGAATAACTAGTACATTAATGATGTTCGATATTATTGCATTGGGAGACAACAATATGCTTTTTATTCAAGTATAGTACCACTACATGAATGTGCCAATTTCTTAACACACAACCAAATCAAGTACGAATCAGATAGATCGCCTTCAGTATTATACTGGTTGTATGATGTTTTAGGTCGCACTGTTAAAAAGAGAATATGTTCGACTGAATAAATTCTTGGTGGTTGCTTCATTGCTTCTGCTTACTGTAAAACAAAAAGTGATCTGGTAATTCCCATTAAGCCATCTGCTAAGACGCAAAACACTTCCCTAACAATTTCTAAAAATCACTTGTATGGTTGGAGAATCTCAATATGGAAGCACACTATAGGTGCTTCTGTGAACTCATCAGTATGTACGTGATTTTCTTCATTAATACCATTTATATTTTTTATATTAATGAAATGAAAAATTATTTTCAGTCTCATTTGAACATGTCCTCCGAATACATCATGAACGCTGAGTTAAGATAGAACCTAAGCACCTCGAGAATAATATTCATTATTGCATTCTTTGCAATAATCCTTAATTTCAAGCAAATCCATTTCTATACAGTAGTGTTTAAGGGCGTCAGCTTTAACATCATCTCCTGGATTGGTATAGACCACCACAATCTTTAAAAGATAAAGATATAATAAATTTGCACAGCTACATAGAAAACATCGCATTTGAAATGCTAATCAAAGATGCATGAAACAGTTGCAAACTCAAGCTCCTGCCACTACATGCAACACTATGGTGGGGCAGCTGTAATTCTTGTTACCCCATGATATACTTCAGGCTATAACTTTATGCTATAGATACATGAAAATGTAACAACTTAAGCAGTAGGGTAAACATTTAAACAACATCATGCTCACCAAGGTGAAGTTACAGTTCACTACAATACTAGAAAACACTCCCATAAAACTACCTTACGAGCCAATTCATGATAACAAGGTGGAAGATACATCCAATCACAAACAAAAAACACCATTATTTAAACTGATACAATTATGACGACAAAGCATATGAATAAGGCAAGAAACCATTACCAAGTTTGTGAGTTATACAGTCCAGAGTATTTACATGTAATTTAGATTTGTTCTTTTCCTACAGATGGAAATAAAACTAAATTGCAGGCAACACATCCATCTTTGGAAGCATCTCTTTCTAATAGCCTACACAACCATAAACCTACAACTTAACCCAAGCCTATCAACTCTTAGATAGCTGAGAAATTCCTAGTGGAATATGTGTGCCAGTAAATAGAACAAATTTGTTGCATTATCCCCAGAGTAAATTCCAAAACTCCATAACAATAACATAAATTTCCATGACCACAGATTAACGTGTATAGATTGTTTATATGCTGCTTGTCCCAGTTCATGGAACAACAACTTCTATATCTTAATAACCCTGGTTATTACTTCCAGGTTGTGCAGTGCTTTGTACTGGGCGTTCCATGTTACTGGGTGGTGATGGTGGTGGTGGTGGTGGTGGCCGCTGGTAAGCATTATTCCTCATTTCCCTTCGTCTCTCAAAGTTCCTTGACCGATCAAAGTTTCTTGGTCTATCATTAGATCGTCTCTCATTACAGCGTGCGTTGTTCCTCACCCACTCCTCATGGTACTTAGGGTCATAGGGTACTGCTTGTCCATTAATGAAGGGCTCCCCTAAAAGATCACATTCCAATAAAAAATAAGCCATGCCCAATATGATCAGAGCTTCGATAACTTACATAGTAAACACACTACAATAACATAACCACAAAAATTAATGTAAGAGGCTACGTATGTGATAAAATACAAAAATTAAGAACAAAATTAAAATATGGTTAAGACAGTGATGGCTTTGATATTCATAAACTACGCAAGATTCATCAAATTGAAGAGAAGATCCCAAAAAATAGGTACAAATCAAGTCAAATATCTTAAATAACAAATACACCAAGATTTTTTTGTGATAGCTTGCCACAATGTTCCAACTTCCTAATGCCGGGAGCAAACAGGGGGTCAACACTTTAAACTGCAGAAATATAATGCCTCGTGCAGAAGTAGTTTATACTGCATCTATGAAAAACAACAAAAACTGTATATACCATAGACAATGAAAACAAAAGATAGAAACAAAAACTGATGCCATTGACCTACAGGAATGCATATGTTGTATATCCGTAACTTAGGATTCCACCAACGAAGAGTTTTCTGCAAAGATCCATCAGAATAGATGCAGATTTTTAAAGAAATGTACAATGCAACTTGCAAGGTGCATTGTCTCAAAATCTTGTACAATGATCTATGACAACAGATTGAAAAATTGGAATAGATGAATGATACAATTCATAAGATAAGAGACCAATCCCTCCAATACTAACAATTATTCTCAACAACGAAGAAGCAGAGAAGTCATTGGGTAAGCGAATGGTTTGTCATCCATCATTGAATGTTATTGGTTGCCACTTGCATCAACAGCCATCTGTGAGAAGCAATTGGCCCCAATCCACCTAGTGAAACAGACTCGTAGAACTTATCAAACAACTTTTGTGAACCTTTTTCCTTGGTGAATGACCAACAAGCTATACCAACTTTATGAAGAGGTGTTTCTTGGTTTCATGTGCCTTTTCTTCATGTTCATAATCTGACCCACTTCTGGGATGCATTACAATCTGGACTCAACTTCTCCACACAGAGCTGTTTGTGACCAATACATCTAAAACAAAGGTTGTAAATTCAGAAGGAGTTCCACACTGAAAATCAGATGTAAAGCAGGTAGGATGGATGAGTGAGCACAAATATGCTTCCTTATCTGCTTAATGATATGGTGTAATGTCCATGGCAAAAACAGCCAATCCTCCTATAAGTCTTTCCTTTTGCAGGTGAAATGGAACTATGTTAGCTACCTTGTATTGGTGCATCACCCATGTTGACCACAGAGTTCCTTATACTTCGTGTTGGTTTTCTAGAAGTTGTCATGCTGAATCTGTTCCTATTATTCATTCCCAGCCCCTGTGCACAATATATAAACTTTTACCTGCTTGACATCCCTATTGATGCCCCAACAAAACTTTGCCTGCAATCAAATTTGTAGTCACTAACCATGTCATTTTTGTTGTTTTATCAAAACTAAGTTTTCCTTTCAGTCTAATTGCCAACTTGTCGGTTTGTCTACTAATGATGTTAGCAGATAGCTCCTGGATAAGGAATAACAAAGAATGATGCAGGGTTCAAAACAGAAGAGGATGCAGGGTTCAAGCCTTGAACCAGCATGAAGAAAGAACTCTCCAGCATGCCATCTAAATAGCAATGTCAGCACAAGAGAACATGAAGGAAAGATAATTAATTCATTGAACCAAGTGCATCTTTTCAGTGGCTCAGCCATGACAAAGTCGGGCCTCAATCCCAAAGTGGCAAAGCACCCCTTGGCAAGTGGAAAACCAAATCAAGCAAAGAAGGCACAACTTTTAGTTGGTCTGACCAGCATGGAATGGCTCCTAAGAAGCAGCAAAGAACCAACACAATCCTGCCTACGTAAGTAGGGTAAAATAATTTAGTTTAGCAACAGATAAGGGGGGCAAAGCCAAGGCAAAAATGCAACCAGCGTGTGGCAAAGCATCAAGTGATCACACCCAGCAAAAAACATGAAAGATCCCTAATGTTGTAGCTAAATTCTGGTGGCATAACCATTAGAAATTGTGACAAAAAAGGGGCATATGACTTGAGGAAATGGCAATTAGCACAAAGAATGAAAATGAATAAAGAAATCATTAAAATCAAGTGGTTATGACATCAGAAAAACATGGCAAAGGTAACCATATAAAGTTCCACCATGTTTAGCAGGAAGTAAGACAACTTAAAAGTGGCGCACCTTTCATGTGGATTTGCCACTCAAAATATCCAACAAACATTAAGACAAGGTGGTGAATATATTGGTGGAGTGCAATAGGATAATGAAGAGGGCTTACAAATTAAGTTAGTCACACTTTTGGTTGGCAATTGCCATTTAATACTCCACTCAAACGGTGGCAAGCATGTTAGTGAACTCTGCCCGGCAAGTGAGGCACAATTTATTAGTGGCATTGCCCTCTAATAAAACCCTTGTTACTCTCCTCTTGTGAATTGAGTATTGCTCTCTTGTAAAACCCTTATAAATTATCCCAGAGTTAGGTTTGTAATTCATTGTCAGAACAATGACTTATTATCGAAATATTTATGACTTTTCTGATACAAAATTTTCCAAAAGAAATAATTTTTCTGATGCAAAATTTTATGGAAGAAATTTTTCATGTCCTTGTAATGGATGCAGTTCATGTAACAATTGTGGCTATGACAAACAACTTCAAGCACTTGTTGAAGGTCTCAAACAACTTATTGAATCAAAGGCTAGCTATGA